>MDKI01074398.1:0-17468 GCA_005239505.1 Nicotiana paniculata | reverse complement strand
TCAATTGATTTATTGTGATTTTTATAGGACGGTATGACGAGTAAAAATCACATGCTCACAGTCTTTATTCTCAGAATCAAAACTAATTGTAGATAGCAAGCACATGAATACGTCCAAGATTTTATTATTTAAGTAGTTTTTGCAGTTACTTCTTTTGTATATAAGTTAATGATGAAGCCAAAATCAGCATAGAATAAGGTGGAACTTGGGAAAATTCATTGACTTCTTCTGTTGGTTCAATGCATCAGTTTGCCTTGAGCACATCCTTAAATTAATGTTGTCTTCATATTCCAAATTTTTTGCTTCATTATATCACCTTTAGTCTATCTGATACTTTTAAGCTGAACTAGTTTATATATTCCTTATATGGGGGTTGGGGGAGGGAACCTTGTTTTGTTGTTCCCAACCCGGTGTTCAGTATCCGTATTGAAATTTGACTAATCCGAATTCTGCCACGTAAGGCTCATTGGGTGGAATCGCTTCCTATCAAGATCTTTTTCAGGATTTAAGCTTGAGACATCTGATTTAATGGTGGAGGAATTT
Organism: Nicotiana paniculata; assembly: GCA_005239505.1. NCBI lineage: Eukaryota > Viridiplantae > Streptophyta > Magnoliopsida > Solanales > Solanaceae > Nicotiana > Nicotiana paniculata. Next base: position 16,925 of record MDKI01074398.1, on the reverse strand, counting down.
TTTCCATCCCACCACAATCTTGATTGGGAAAAAACCTAGGTTACATATAACTAAACAAACATTCAAAACAAAAGTAATTTATCAAGCAACACAACTTAGCAATTAATAGATCTTAAAATAAATTAGTGGCATGTTTAATCATGGATTTTCTTATTCCGATGGTCTATCGGAAACAACTTCTCTATTCTCATAAAGGTTGGGGTAAGATATGCATACACTCTATCCTCCCCAGGCTTCACTTATAAAATTTTCACTGAGTTGGTTGTTGTTTTTATTATTGTTGTTGTTTAATCATGGATTTGCTGATTTAGCATAACCCTATCTTCAAAGTCGAAAAGTATAGATAGACTAGAAAATATACTCTCTCCATTTCTATTTATTGAATCTTTTCGAGCACGAGGTTCAAATTAATTAATTTTTAGTGTAAATCTAGACATAATTTTAAAAAAAAATTTGAAATAAAATCTATATATTTAAAAATTACATAAAAGTTTAAGCATTATATGTCACTTTGTTAACAACTCAAACTATTTAAAAATTACTTGCAAAAGAGAAGATCAAAGAAAATCTTATTGGCTCCCTAAATAGTTATAGATTCATTCTTTTTGAAATAAAGTACACATTTTAGTTTTCAAAATTTACATTTTCAATGTACAATTCTAATCGTCTAAATTCTAGATCTGTCACCACTTAATATATAGAGTGTTGCTATTCGGTCAAACTCATCATGGCTCAATAATGGCCACACTGGTGAAATACAATTAAAGCCTTTTATTTTATATTTGGCTTAATAATCATTTTTCCCTTCCAAAATATTCCCTTCAAAATTCGTTAATAACTATTGATTGTCTCAAAATATTGATCCCATAAAATCATCATTCTCTCATGGTAAGATCTAAAGCCTTCGTATGTATACATATACTATTATGTATTTTTTTTAAATAAAATTTATACGGATGGGAAGATCAAAAGCCTTCGTATGTATAGGTAAACTAGCCTTAGAGTACCCCGTTTTGCGCATGTATCCTATATCAATAATATATTTTTTTAAAAATTATTAAAAAATTAATAAAAAATGTGTTTGACTTTTCAAATAAAAGTTAACAAAAAAATGTGTAACTTCTTGAAAATAATGACTACTAAATATATTATTTAGCTGGCCCAATGAATAAAGAATTTTTTTCATAAAACTTCTTAGATGTCTTAGTGTAGTTTCTAAGGACTTCTACAAAAATATCTTATAAAAAATATTGTTATTTCTATGATTTAATACAAAAAAAAATTAAAAAAAATATGTAAATACTATTGCCAACAAAGATTTGTCAAATAAAATAAACTAAAAATAATTTCTCTGCCATTTAGGAAATAAAGAGGTTGGTGTTATGCTTATAGAAAAAATTGATAAGGGGCAACGTAACGTCTAAATGACTACTAGGTAGTAGTAGTAGTAGTAGTAGTATTCTATTGTTTTCTCCTGATTGCTTTAGAATAATAAATGACACTTCCTTTAGAATATAGTTTGTATTCTATTGTTTTCTCCTCATTGCTTCAAGTTTATTTATTTTTTACTAATTTGACTCTTAATATTATTATAACCAATTTTTTCATATGCTAATGCTATTCTTATCAAAACAAATATATGTATCATATTCGGTTTGTCAATTTGAAAATAATTTTACTTATATGATGAATTCTAAAAGTAATTAAACTAATTCTTGTTAAATAATTAATTCAAAGGCTTAATTATTTGTTCCCAACATCAAAGAAAATTACATATTAATAGTTTTCACCTAATTCAAATAAGGAAAGATTTATTAATTAAATTTTTAGTTGATATCAAAGTCCTAAATATTAGAAAATTAATTAGATTATATTACTAAATATTAGAAAAATAATCAAATGACTATTTTGTCTAGTGTGAACTCTATTTTAAAAGGGGGAAAAAAGGCGAACTACATTTCACTAAGGGGCTTCGTGCAAATAAAAATATTAATGAGCCACATTTGATTTAAAAAGACACAAGAAACATAGAGATAAAGAAAAGAATACAAAAACATAAAAGCATATAAAAACAAACATTCCAAATATATACGGATGCTTATTGATGCAAAAAATTGGAAAGAAATAATTTTTAGTTCAAAGATTTACCATTTTATTAAATAATTACGATTGTTTAATATCTTTCATGTCAAAATAATAAATACCAAAAGAAAGATATTTATTTATTTAAAGTTTGTACTCCTTTTTAAAATCCCTACATATCAGTAGTTTCCACCTAATTCAAATAAGAAAAGACTTAATAATTAAACTTTTAGTTGATATCAAGGTCCTAAATATTAGGAAATTAATTAGATTACTATTACTAAATATTAGAAAAATAATCAAATGACTATTTTGTCCAGTGTGAACTCTAGTTTAAGAGGGTAAAATGATGAATGACATTTCGCTAAGGGCCTTCATGCTTTTAATATAGTATAGATTAATTTTTAAAAATTTATATAGTATATAAACTCGAGTAACCTTGAATCCTAAGTAATAATTTTGATTATGAAATATTAATGAATTAAATTATGCATTTTGCATATTTAGTCCCATTTTAATAATCATTAGCTATTGACTAAGGTTATAGTCATATGGTCTATGCTAATTACATCGTTGTGATTCATAGTTATATGATCGTTTATATAATAGCCAACTAATAATTTCATTCATTAAAATCATATGTATCGGCAACTAGTTATTCATAGCAACCACATAAGTCCATTGACTAAGGTTATAGTCATATGGCCTATGCTAATTACATTGTTGTGCTTCACATTTGTATTGACCGTTTATATAATAGCCAATATATAATTCCATTCATTAAGGTCATACGTATCGGCTATAGATATTCATAAGTCCATTGACTAAGGTTATAATCATATGGCCTATGTTACATATAGCCGATAAATAATTTCATTCATTAAGACTATACTAACCATTTATATAATAGTCAATATATAATTCTATATACATACGTCCATTTGTTTTTAATTTATCAATATTGTTCTATCTCTATTAGACTTTCATGTTGGATATATTTTACTTAATTTTTGTGTTTTAATTTATGAAGTTTTGTGATGACCCAAGAAGTTATTTTATGAATAAGACTCCGTTCTAGGCTTATTAGCCATAAAAAGATTAATTTTAATTACCTTGATTTACGTGCACAGTCCGGGCATGAAACCGAAAAGCTTTTATGTGAAAATATAAGAAATAATAATTTTTAGAATTAAAATTTGGTTTTAGTTGACTTGAGTCAACATTTTTAGTAAACGAACTCGGATCTTTGCTTCGATAATCCCCAAAGGTCTGCAATAAAATACAGGACTTGAGCGTATGCCCGAAAATAAATTCCGAGGTCCCAAGCCTTAGAAATCAGTTTTTGAAAGAAATTATTTGCTGAATTATTAATGAAATAAATAAAAGAATTAATGTTTGAAACCATTAGTATCGGGATCGTATTTTGGTTCCGGATCCGGGTACAGATTTTTTATAGTATTTGAATACTAACTGTGAAGTTTGGTAAGAATCGGAGTTTATTTGACGTGATTCGGACGTCCGGTTGAGAAATAGTAAAATTGAAGTGTTCTTGAGAAAAATGATGAGTTTTGAGGTTTAATTCATAGTTTTACATGTTATTTTCATGATTTGATTGCATGAGAAAGTCCGTATGATATTTTTAGACTTGCGTGCATATGTGGTTTAGGGGCCCCGAAGGCTCGGGTGAGTTTCGAATAGGTTTGAATTGGGTTGTGTTCGTTCTTTCTTATGCTTCGACGTCGTTTCTTCAAGCATGAATGATATCATATTGAACAAATGATCTTCTATTTCTGTTTTCAATGAATTATTAGATCCGTATCGTAATTACGGACTCGTATAAAAAAGAATCGTTGAATTTCGACATCGTATGAGGATTTTATGGTCATTTTACTAAGGTTGCCAGATTTTTCAGATTAATTACGAAATTGCCACTTGCAGCGTATTTAAAAATTTGCACTGTTTGTAAATAATAAAACCTACATATCTCATTAATTATAAGGTCAAATTGAGTGATTCAAAAGCCTAAGTTCACCAGCACTTCACAAGGAATCCATTGGAGACATAAAAATCGAGTTTCGGGATCGTTTGGTACGAGAAACGAGGCAGAATAACTGACAGAAAAATATATAAAACTAGGGTTTGTTCATTCAGTCATACTTTGAGTTGGGGAGCTCGAATTTGGGCGATTTTCACCATAGGGATTGGGGTAAGTGTTCTCTAATCATTTTTTTTGTTATATTTCAATTACCCAATGTTTTTCATCACTTTTAAATCAAAAACTAAGAATTTTCATGGTAAAAATTGAGGGTTTGGGTAGAATTACAGAATTTTGTAAAAATCGAATTTTTACCTCGAATTGAGGCCGTATTTCGAAACTAATTGTATATTCGGGCTCGTGGGTGAATGGGTAAACGTAATTTGGTCCGAACCCCGAGTTTGGACCAAGCGGGCCTGGGGTCGAGTTTTAACTTTTTTTTTAGAAAACTTAGAAAAAATTATAATTTTCCGTAAAGTTAGTTCATTTAGAATTAATTAATGATAATAAGTTAATTATGGTTAGATTCGAGCGTATTGGAGGTGAATTCAAGAGGAAAAACTATAATTGAACAGTGAGTGGCATGCGAAGTTGAGATAAGTGCTTGGTTTAACCTTGACTTGAGTGAATAGGAATCCCCAACCTGATTGTTATGTGATATTGTTTGTGTGTAGTGTATAGGTGAGGTGGCGAGTACCTATGCACTACCAAATTGTTATTTACCATGATCCCTTTTTGCGTTTTCTATTTATTTGCTTCCCGGCTTGACTGTTTTATGATTGTTGAGGTTTATATGGTCAAGTGATGATCTTTGCTGTAATAAATCTAAGACCTGAATAAGAGTCACATGTGCTTTTGTCTCAATGTTATATAGATCAAGAATGCATTGGGATTATCGTTTTCGTGTTTTTCTTTTGAAGATTTAGTGAAGTCTTAAACCTTAGACCAATAAACAAACAAACAAAAAAAGTATTGATAATATTATAGAGTAAGACCCCCAGACTTTAAAAATATAAAACGGTAGGACAATATAAACTATTTGGAGCTCATTAAACTTAGGTCATGAGTGAATAGATGAAAATATTCATTTATAGGCGGCTTTTAGAAATATGTTCAAGTACGTAACTGAATTATGTCGCATATACTACTTGACTATTTGTTTTCATTAGATTATTGCCAAGTATTGTTGCACGCGTGTTAAAAGTGTTGGATGTTCCCTTGATTTTGTTATGGTACATAAAAGTTGAGTTGGATGACAGTGTTACGATATTTACATATATTCCGGTTGGTTTCATTATGATATAATATTGGATACAGCTTGTGAACTATACTGTGTTCTGTTTACAATTGTTGAGATAAACATGTTGTGAGAAAGGCTTGGCCTGAATTGTGAAAGTTTTTGATAAATAAATCAATTGATAGTGATTAGGGGGGACAATATGATAGTGATAAGGGCAACCAGAGGAAATAAATGATAGTGATAAGGCGAAAAGGGGAAATAAATAATAGTGATAAGGGTGGACATGAGAAATAAATGATAGTGATAAGGGTGGACATGGAAAATAAATGATAGTGATAAGGGTGGACAGGGGAAATAAATGATAGTGATAAGGGTGGACAGGGGAAATAAATGATAGTTATAAGGTTGGACAGATGGGATCGGGTTGCACGCCACAACAAGATAGCGATGAGGGGGAATATTTATGTTTTACTGATTTTAATTACAAAGATTTGGAAACTTTACTGTTTTACTCTACTGATTTCCCATATCTTACGCATTTGGTTATTTTAAATTTAAGTTTGGAAACTTGAAAAGTTGTGTGAATATTTGGTGACAGCCGAGACCTGGAATGGACGACTGAGTTATTTTATTTATTTATTGTTGCAGTTATATTTTTTTGTTTGCATAGAATTATTTTATTACTTTATTATATACATATATTGTCGCAGGTTAAATTATAATTGCCCTACCTTAGCCTCGTCACTACTTCGTCGGGGTTAGGTTCGGCACTTACTCAGTACATGGGGTCGGTAGTACTGATACTACACTCTGCACTCTTTTGTGCAGATCCAGGTACCGACCAGCAGTAGAGATCTTTAGTAGTCGCTATTCATTATCCGGAGACACGAGGTATATCTGCCGGCGTTCACAGATCCGGAGAGTCTTCTCTTAGTTCGTAGAGAATGTTTTATAATTTTCCTAAAACAGCTATATTATTTCTTTCAGCCCATTGATTGTAGTATTCTTTAGTAGTTCGTGAATTGTGACACCAGACCCTGGGGTAGTCTTAGAGTTATTTATATAATTAGTTCGTGGCTCGGTCTAGTTATTTGCTTATTATTTTATATTTGGAGTTATTCTTTGGAAACCATTAGATTAAGTTTATTTTAAATTTATTTTATTATGTTTAAATGGATAATCAAAGGAAAATAGCTAATCGAACTCTAACATTGTCTTGCCTAGCAAGTGTGGTGTTAGGCGCCATCACGATCCCTAAGGTTGGGAATTTGGGTCGTGATAAGTTGGTATCAGAGCACTAGGTTGCTTAGGTCTCACAATTCATGAACAAACATGGTAGTGTCTGAAGGATCGGTATGGAGACGTATGTACTTATCTCTCAGAGGATATGAAATTAGGAACAATTTCACTTCTATTCTACTCTATCGTGCGAATTTATTCTACCATTTATGATTGAATTTGTCTATTCTCGTCCTCTCACAAATCTCGACAATGCGCAAAGCGTCTACAACCGTACAGGAGATGAAGTCCCAATGACAGCTACGATTAGGAGAAGAGACAGAAGTAGAGCTCAGTCTAGGAAAAAGAGTTATGTCGATCGTAAGGTTCATAATGTGGCATTCATGGTTGAGAGAGGGTATTGCTTCGTGTGTCGCCCATGAAGGGTGTTATGAGGTTTGGAAAGAAGAGTAAGTTGAGCCCTAGGTATATCGGACCGTTTGAGATTCTTGATAGAGTGGGGGAGGTAGCTTATAGACTTGTGTTGCCTCCAGGGTTATCCTCCGTTCATCTGGTATTCCACTTGTCTATACTCCAGAAATATCATGGTGACCCGTTCCACGTGTTAGATTTTAGCTCTGTCCAGTTGGACAAAGACTTGACTTGTGAGGAGGAGCCGTTAGCCGTTCTAGACCAGCATGTTCGTCAGTTGAGGTCTAAGAGTTTTCCTTCAGTTCGAGTGCAATGGAAAGGTCAGCCCTTGAGGCAGCGACTTGGGAGTCCCATCCGGACATGCAGAGTAGATATCCACATTTTTTTGTCAATTCAGGTAATTTTCTAGGTCCGTTCGAGGACAAACGTTTGTTTTAGAGGTGGAGATTGTGATGACCCAAGGGGTCATTTTATGAATTAAGACTCTATTTTAGGCTTATTAGCCATAAAAAGACTAATTTTAATTACCTCAATTTTTGTGCGCAGTCTGAGCGTGAAGCCGGAAAGCTTTTATGTGAAAATATAAGAAATAATAATTTTTAGAATTAAAATTTGGTTTTAGTTGACTTGAGTCAACATTTTTAGTAAACGGGCCCGGATCAGTGTCTGACGATCCCGGGAGGTGCGCAGTAAAATATGGGACTTGGGCATATGCCCGGAAATGAATTCCGAGGTCCCAAGCATTATAAATAATTTTTTGAAAGAAATTATTTGCTGAATTATTAATGAAATAAAGAAAAGAATTAATCTTTGAAACCATTGGTATCGGGCTCGTATTTTGGTTCCGGAGCCAGGTACTGATTTGTTATAGTATTTGAATACTAACTGTAAAGTTTGGTGAGAATCGGATTTTATTTGACGTGATTCGGACGTCCGGTTGAGAAATAGTGAAATTGAAGTGTTCTTGAGAAAAAATGATGAGTTTTGAGGTTTAATTCATAGTTTTACATGTTATTTTCATGAGTTGATCGCACGAGCAAGTCCGTATGATATTTTTAGACTTGCGTGCATGTTTGGTTTAGAGACCCGAGGGCTCGGGTGAGTTTCGAATAGATTTGGGTTGTGTTGCGCTCATTCTTTCTTATGTTTCGACGTCGTTTTTCAAGCATGAATGATATCATATTGAACAAATGATCTCCAATTTCTGTTTTTAATGAAGTATTAGATCCGTATCGTAATTACGGACTCGTAGCAAAAAGAATCGTTGAATTTGGACATCGTATGAGGATTTTATGGTCATTTTACTAAGGTCGCCAGATTTTTCAGATTATTGACGAAATTATCACTGGAAGCGTATTTAAAAATTTGCACTATTTGCAAATATTAAAACCTACATATCTCATTCATTATAAGGTCAAATTGAGTGATTCAAAAGCCTAACTTGACCATACTTTTACAAAAAATCCATTGGAGACATAAAAATCGAGTTTCGGGATCATTTGATACGAGAAACGAGGCAGAGAATAGCTGACAGAAAAATATATAAAACTAGGGTTTGTTCATTCGGTCATATTTTGAGTTGGTGAGCTCGGATTTGGGCGATTTTCACCATAGGGATTGGGGTAAGTGTTCTCTAATCCTTTTTTTGTTATATTTCAATTACTCAATGTTTTTCATCACTTTTAAATCAAAAACTAAGAATTTTCATGGTAAAAATTGAGGGTTTGGGTAAAATTACGAAATTTTGTAAAAATCGAATCTTTACCTCGAATCGAGGTTGGATTTCGAAACCAATTGTATATTCGGGCTCGTGGGTGAATGGGTAAACGTAATTTAATCCGAATCCCGAGTTTGGACCAAGCGGGTTCAGGGTCGAGTTTTAACTTTTCTTTATAAAACTTAGAAAAAATTATAATTTTCAGTAAAGTTAGTTCCTTTAGAATTAATTAATGATAATAAGTTAATTATGGTTATATTCGAGTGTATTGGAGGTGAATTCAAGAGGAAAAACTATAATTGAACAGTGAGTGGCCTGCGAAGTTGAGATAAGTGCTTGGTTTAACCTTGACTTGAGTGAATAGGAATCCCCAACCTGATTATTATGTGATATTGTTTGTGTGTAGTGTATAGGTGAGGTGGCGAGTACCTATGCACTACCAAATTGTTATTTACCATGATCTCTTTTTCGTTTTCCATTTATTTGCTTCCTGGCTTGACTATTTTATGATTGTTGAGGTTTATATGGTCAAGTGATGATCTTTGCTGTAATAAATCTACGACCTGAATAAGAGTCATATGTACTTTTGTCTCGATGTTATATAGATCAAAAATGCATTGGGAATTATCGTTTTTGTGTTTTTCTTTTGAAAATTTAGTGAAGTCTTAAACCTTAGACCAATAAACAAACAAACAAAAAACGTATTGATAATATTGTAAATAAAGGACCCCCAGACTTTAAAAATATAAAACGGTAGGACAAGATAAACTATTTGAAGCTCATTAAATTTAGGTCATGAGTGAATAGATGAAAATATTCATTTATAGGCTGCTTTTAGAAATATGTTCAAGTACGTAATTGAATTATGTCGCATATGCTATTTGACTATTTGTTTTCATTAGATTACTGCCAAGTATTGTTGCACGCGTGTTAAAAGTGTTGGTTGTTCCCTTGATTTTATTATGGTACATAAAGGTTGAGTTGGATGGCAGTGTTACGATATTTACATATATTCTGGTTGGTTTCATTATGAAATAATATTGGATACAGCTTGTGAGCTATACTGTATTCTGTTTACAATTGTTGAGATAAACGTGTTGTGAGAGGCTTGGCCTGAATTGTGAAAGTTTTTGATAAATAAATCAATTGATAGTGATAAGGGTGGATAATATGATAGTGATAAGGGCGGCCAGGGGAAATCAATGATAGCGATAAGGGCGGACAGGGGAAATAAATGATAGTGATAAGGGCAGACATAGGAAATAAATGATAGTGATAAGGGTGGAAAGGGAAAATAAATGATAGTGATAAGGGTGGACAGGTGGGATCGGGTTGCACGCCGCAACAAGACAGTGATAAGGAAGAATATTTATGTTTTACTGATTTTAATTACAAAGATTTGAAAATTTTACTATTTTACACTACTGTTTTCCCATATCTTGCGGATTTAGTTATTTTAAATTTAAGTTTGGAAACTTGGAAAGTTGTGTGAAATTTTGGTGACAGTCGATGCCTGGAATAGGCGACTAAGTTATTTTATTTATTTATTGTTGCAGTTATATTCTTTTGTTTGCGTAAAATTATTTTATTACTTTATTATATACATATATTGTCGCAGGTTAAGTTATAATTGCCATGCCTTAGCCTCGTCACTACTTTGTCGGGGTTAGGTTCGGCACTTACTTAGTACATGGGGTCGGTTGTACTGATACTACACTCTGCACTCTTTTGTGCAGATCCAGGTACCGGCCAGCAGTAGAGATCTTTAGTAGCCGCTATTCATTATCCGGAGACACGAGGTATATCTGTCGGCGTTTGCAGATCCGGAGAGTCTTCTCTTAGTTCGTAGAGATTGTTTTATAATTTTCCTTAAACAGTTATATTATTTCTTTCAGCCCATTGATTGTAGTATTCTTTAGTAGTTCGTGAATTGTGACACCAGACCCTAGGGTAGTCTTAGAGTTATTTATATAACTAGTCTGTGGCTCGGTCTATTTATTTGCTTATTATTTTATATTTGGAGTTATTCTTTGGAAACCATTAGATTAAGTTTACTTTAAATTTATATTATTATGTTTAAATGGATAATCAAAGGAAAATATCTAATCGAACTCTAACATTGTCTTGCGTAGCAATGTGGTGTTAGGCGCCATCACGATCCCTAAGGTTGGGAATTTGGGTCGTGACAAGTTTGTAATGAGATATTATCTCAATATTCTATTAATTGTTTTTAATTATACGATCATGGATGAAAATTTTTGTTACCTTGCACATTTTGTTATGTTGCTTTCAATTCGTCTATTAATAAATTCACAAATTAGCTAAAAACTAAGTAAATACTAATTATCAATAGTACCAAGTATGAATTTAAATGACATCAAATATTTGTAATTAGTGAAAAAATATTTTACATTAGTTTGTCACAAATTGGCTGCATTTAGTGACAAAAATAAAACTTGTATGAGAATCACCTATGTCGGTCACAGATGAACGTTTTATTTTATGGCAATTGAAATTTTCATTAATCATAGTAATAATTTTATTTTCTCAATAATAAGTAATATATTTAGTGACGACATAATAATTTTTAACTACAAAATTATAATCATTTTTATAAAAGTAAAAGTGTCACAAATTCATATATTTAGGGACAAAAGACTTTTTTGTATATAAAAGCCGATCATTAGTGACAAAATTATAGTTGTTTAGCCACGAAATATGTATAACTTTGGGGACAAATGGTATTTTCACTAATTAAACTAAACAATTAATGACAATCGTTTCGTCAGCATTAATAACTTTTTCAGTGACGAAAACAAACAATCAGCTACAACTTTTAAATAGTTTTTCCGACAAACGAGTTTGTCGCAGATACTATGTATTTGAGGACGGAAATAAATTTCTTTGGTAATATAACTTTTTTTAGCGGCGAAGCACTAAGTTGTCTTTGTATACTTTTAGTGACCCAGTTTTAGAGACGAACCATTGACGATTTTTTTTTCGTTACAAAAATCTTTTGTGACGAAATATGAGTATTAAGTGACAATAATTTATCATTGATAATCAAATTTGTTGTAATGGTAGCTTAAATGTATACATATTTCCTCTAGTATACTATGTGTATATTTTTTGATGTATTTCGTTTGGTATAGTATGTGCATATGTGCATTGAATGCTTTATGAAAAATGATGTAGTCATGCATGTGTACATGTGAAAGAAGTCTTGGAAAGATAATACAATTAAAATAATGAGAGAGTTTTTTTGAAAAAATTGAATTGAAATAAAAATCTGGTAAAAGGTTAGAGATGGAAAACGAAAATGTACGATTATCCATTATGCCCTCAAAAATCGTGTGAAGTTACCATAATGCCCCAATATTAGTGTGGCTAAATATATGTTCAGTAATATATAACGCTAATTAATGTACTTGGTATTATCAGTGTATTCGGATCGTGATTTGGGATCAAATATTCAAACATAAAAATAGTGGCATTACTTGATTGATGTCTCCTATAAGGAAGGCACCAACTTGAATGGATACAAAATTGATTGACCTGCTACTGTTTAGTTTGTTTCATGCATTCATTTTCAAATTCATTGATTGCACTGTTTGAATTCTCAGTATTTAGTGACATCTGCCCTTTTCAACTAATTTCCTAGTACTATAATACATCTTATATAATGAAATTCCTATTCAGTCATGATCCTAGATATTTTTTCATAATGTAATAAATTCACTCTCCAACTTCCAAAAATTCTCCACAAATTTCTCTACATATTGAGTTCAAGACACATTAATTTAAAAAATTATTTTCGAGAGTTTTTCAAACTGTTTTCTAAAAAATTGGTAGGGGCCGCGCGAACGAATATCTCCACTATCACAAATTATGACATAGGCTCGATCACTTAGGTCAACCTTATAAAGTGAGCACTCCTCAAAAGAGCAACGGAGATCATCGGCTTAGGTCGTGAGCCTTCTTGATCGTTATTACTTGTACATGATATATTTATTTTTGATTTAATCATTTGTATCCAAATATTCGTAAGTTTAAAACTGAAATTTCAATTCTTTGATTAAGAGTGAAGAGATTTTAACTATTCCGTATCCCTAGCTCGATAATATGCGTGCCACTTATTACTAGTGAAATGAAATATAATCCATTTCTATTTGCGAGCATTTATTCCCACACGTAGAAATGGTTAACTAGTTATCCTTTAAAAACACGTCATTTGTTTTTTGCAGCTTTCATTTTAATATATCATTTTTGCACATCTAATAAATTTTAATCCTTTTAATATGGAATATTTATAACTTAACACATAAACAAGCAAAAAGCATCACCTATCATAATAATTGGCCAAGAAGAAAAGTTTCAAATATAGCTGCAAGAAGCGAAGCTCGATAAAGATGCTTATTACAGTCGGTCACTCAAGTATTGATGTAATACTAATCTAGAAAAATATATGAATAATTTCTTGTGTGTGTGGGGGGGGGGGGGGGGGTTGTTCTTTTTGTTACTTAAAAATGACATGTGATAGTTGTGTGTCTATGTTATCAGGGGCGCAGGGGTTTATCCGGGGCAGAGGTTATGTGTTCAGTTGAACTCATAATTTTTTTATATACTGTATTTTAGAACAACAATAACAATAACAAATTCAGTATAATCCTACAAGTGGGGTCTGGGGAGAGTAGTATGTATGCAGATTTTACTCCTACCTTCAAAAAGGCAAGGAAATTATTTCCGAAAGAGCCTCAGCTTAGAAAGATAAAAGGAAGGCAGCAACAATCACACCAGTTATAAAACCGAAGCAAAAATACAAAGGTACAAAATTAAAACTGAGTATTGTAATCAGAAGGCCGAAGCGAAAGCAACGATAAGTAATCACATAAATCAAGGAATACGAAAATACATAAAACGTAAATCAAAAACCTAGATTCAACTCTGTCAGGCAGAATTACAATTCTTCTTATGAGTTTGTCAGAATTCAATAAATTGGGCTTAAATATTATATCCATATTTAAAAATTCACTTAATAAGTATAAGTAATTATTCAAAATTCAATAATTTATCTTTTTAAAAATAAAAAGCTCGTAAACTCAAAATCCCAAATATCTTATATCTATTGATCAAACGTGGGTTGAAGAATTTGACAAAGGATAGGAATCTTGTACATAAGATTGTTCCCACGTTTATATATCTCTTTTTTATTTTAGGCACGTACCTTTTTGTGCCATATGGCTAAAGATTTACCTTTAGTTTATTTGATGGTTGCTTCGTTTTAATTGCTCTTTATGCTAGGTGGGTAAATTTGCATTCGAATTACCTTCCACATAAATTGTGTCAATCACTTTAAGTTCATGTGTTGTACAGTAAGTAGAATTATCACCACAACTTTTTGCTTCTTATTATTTATTTATTTATTAAATTGTGTCATGTTTTCTCTGGCTCATGTTCTTTTTTAGTATTTGTCTAATTACAAATTCTTTTGTTGAACCCATAAACGAGTTAGTCTAGAGCTTGAGGCATGACAAAAATATTATTTCATTAATCTTATAAATAATCTCAAAACTATCGTAAGGAAGCAAAATACAATTTAACTGTGGGAAAAAATTAATAATGTTATGTTATTGTTGAGGATTAAGTAGGAGCTTACTTTAGTTTGAGATTGTGACGTTATCGATCAATTAATAATCATTAGAAGTCTTAATGAATTATTAATTTCATTATACACGGCCAAAATCGGGGAGTCCGATTTTGAGATCATTGTGGCACTCCACGCCCGGCCTCGAGAAGCTCGTAGCGGAATTTGAAATTCGACCCCGAGGTACACCCCTCGAGGGAGCATATCGGAGGGTCACTGTGGCCAACCTCGGAGCAGCACGAATCGATGATCGTCATGGAAAGACGGTAAATTTTCAAGGACACGTGGTTAGAGCTGACCAGGTCTGCAAGAATAGTACAAGTCCGTACTGAGCCATTGTACAGCTGTACCAATAGCATTTCCTTGCCATGATTAAACATGTACTATGTTGAGATTCCTCCTCCTATATAAAAGGGACTCCTGTCATTTTGTAGCACAAATGAATATTGAATACAAGAGAACATTCTCTGCTTTTCTTTCTTAAACGTGTTCAACAATTACTCTATAGATTTATTGTTCTTTACTTATTGTCTTTATTTATTGTTCTTCATTTATTGTCATCATTAGTCGTAAAAGACTATCCCCGAGGCCCCCAATATCATTATTTCTTCATCGATTGCTCATTATTACTTGCCCTAGCTAGACCTCGAGGTCCCCCTGTTCCAGCCAGCTCGAGGCTCAGCTCTGTGACAACGTTGGTTTGCATATCTTACTTTTCTTACTCACACTTAACATTTTCTATCTAATAATTAGTATTAAGATAAATCACGTATTTTTAAAATTACAAAATCAAATATAATTATTAATATCATTATCAAAGTAAACATTCCTCTATCTCAATTTATATGAAAGCATTTGGAGTATAGAACAAAATACCTACTTCTCCGTTTGAGTATAAATTTTTTCAAGTTTTTTGATAATATATATTTTTTTAAAAGTACAAAAAATAAGCTAATATAATTTTTAATCCCAAATTATATTTGCTTCTCGAAGTCTAAAATAAGGATGGACAAGTGATGATGGTGTCTGTGAAAGACCGAGCTACTAAGAATGGACCATGTGTATTACTTTTAATTTGTTTAATTATACACTTATTATATAGTATGGAATTTAGTGCCAAATTATGTGCATCAACATATTTCAAAATCTTGAATCCATACTGTATGATTGCAACATAGGGTCCCACCATTAGAATTAGGTCTCGTGAACTGGATATGATAATTTAAAATAATTAATTAATATGACTGTTTAGAGAAGAGCTTATGAGAAGACATTATATTCTGCTGTAGACATTATATTATGCTTCATATAGCTTATATTTTGTCTTTCTTAATAAGAAAGGAAATATTAAAAAAGTGAAAAGTTAAAGCCAGCCAAAAGACGTGCGTTTTGAGAGAAATGAATGCTCTTTTGTGGAATGAATCAATCGATTACCCACATTCCTTCTTAGAAGATTCCATTTCTTAAATGTGAACCACAAATGATAATGCTTTTTTGGTTTCTTGCCGTTGACTTTTACTTGGCATATATACTAAAAATAAATTTTCATTATTATTTATTAGTTTACGTATATTAAAAGAAGGCAAATTTTTTTCTGTTATACCTACAGTATTTATTACTTATTTTAAATTATTTTCTCAAATTCAATAAAATATGCATCAATTAATATAAGTATCCTGATAAATTATACACTTCATTTATTATTTTTTAAGGGGCATATAAAGTCAAAATATGTCAAGTAAAAATGAACGGAGGAAGTATTTGTTGGGGCCTGCACTACCTATTATTCCTTCTATTCAATTTATATGCAACACCGTTTGACTTGATACATAGTAATTTACAAAAAATATAAATGCTTTTGAACCTTATAATCTACCCCTCGATCTACAATAAATGATTAATTTGCCTTTTTATTTTGGTCCAAAAATAAATATCCATTTATATAACCAAGAAAAATTTAATTTATTTTTCTAATATTACCCTTATGTACGTATCCCTAAAAAAATATTTTACTCCTCACATTAACTATGTTGCAACATTTAATTAAGGATAGTTTAGTAAAATTGACCATTTTTGTCTAGAATTTAGTATTTTCTTATTGGGTGTGCCCAAGGCAAATTGGTCACTTATTGCGGACCAGAGGGAGTAATAATCTTAAGTGTTTCCTCCTTTGAGACTCGCCCTTTAGTTACGTTTCCCAACAATCCGCTTTCTATCCCCCAAGCACTCGGAAATTCAATCCTTGCTAGCTCTGGCAGCCTGTTCTTGGGGTTGATCACCAGATTCCATTTCTGCCTCATCTGATAATAGAAGTAGCTCCGTAAGGACTCTATCTCAACATCAATTTGCATTTGATGGCTATTTTACTTGAATATTTTCATTAACGTCTTCCTCTTGTAGACAGCAGAAAGCAAAAAGTAGAAAGAGAACCCGAGGAAGTGCTGACCCGCAGTGAGGTAGGCACGTCTATGCAAATCAAGATGATAAGGACTTCTGCTTGTTGGACTTTAAGCATTGGGCTTAAAGACTTTAAGCATTGGGCTTAAAAGTCTAAGAG
>ML325862.1:0-11745 GCA_005239505.1 Nicotiana paniculata | reverse complement strand
AGAACGTAGTTGAACAAATAGATAATACTCAATCAAAATATATTAATATCAAAAGAAATTCATTCCCAATGGGTTCTACCAAAACCCTAGATTAAAAACTTAGCTACTCATGTTCAGATGAAACAAAACTAAAAACAATTGCATAATTGAAATATAAAGTAAGAAATACTAGATTGTAGAAATCGATGTTCTTGCACTTCAATGGAATTTTCTTCTTGTCTACTTTGATCCACGAAAAATCCCCTTTAATTGTGTTTTAGGAGTCTATTTATAGGTTTAGGGTGAACGCTAACCGTGTAGGAGACTTCTATTTCAACCGAGAAACAGTTAACTCGTCAAACTCGGACTTGGGCGAAACTGGGGACTCCGGGCGTTTGGGCTCTAACGCCCCCCTAAAGCCAGGGCAGTCCTGGCGTTAGGGCCCTAACGCCCCCCTAACTCCAGGGGGGGACAGGCTTTATGGGGCAAATGCCCCCCTAACGCCAGGGGGTGCCAGGCTTTAGGGGGCAAACGCCCGGCTATCGCCCGGGCGTCTCCTTTTGCGTATTTTCGACGTATTTGCATCCCTTTAGCTCCGTTTCCATCTCCAATTTACCTACACATAAAATAAACTCCATTAAGCACATAACAAGTGTATTTTTCTCGTTAATGCGCATAAAATGTAAGGTATATCACATGTTAAACTATGCAATCTAGTCTCGCATCAAGGTGCTTCAACACTCACTCCATCAATGTCTTCTCTTTGTATTCTAATAACATTGTTGTCCGACTCTACTTGACGATCTGCTTCTCCCCTTTCAACTAAGTCAATTAGTTGATACAGTTCCATTTCATCTTCTTGTTCGGGTAGATCATACAAATTTTGTGGTTTTACTCTAACCATTGCATGGCAGTTCTCATTTTGACCATGTTTAACATAATATACAGATTGAGTTTGTCAGCCTAAAATGAATGGATCACTTGTGTAATGAAGTTGTGTCACATCTATACATATGAATTCATATTCATCCCTTTTATAACCTTTACTTTGACTATGACCTTGAGAAGGAACTTCAAACCAATCACATTGGAATAATATGACCGAATTATTGTCCAAATATTGGATCTCTAAAATCTTTCTTATCTTTCCATAATAATCAATATTTTCTATATGTTCATCACTCTTACAACTATACAATTATTTTGAGTTCAAAACTATCTCAGATTTCATTGTTTGAAACCTAAACCCATTTATGATATATCCATTATGGAAATAAGCACGAGGATCCGGACGTCTTGCCAAAGCTAGTAATCATCAGTAATTCTGCCATCACCATTTTTCTTTAACTGTACCACCTATAATATTTCAATTACAAACTCTCAAAAATTAATACTACTTAAAAATTATAATTTCAAATTATCCCAAATAAAGATAAACTAGCATCAAATGATATAATTTATCTATTTCTCAAACCACAAAAGGAATTCCTCCTTGTGCCTCTTGAAAATATTTTTATTATTCTCCTTGCTTAATATTTCTAGGTGTTGCCTATGGATTGTGAGTATTTAATAAAAATCAAAACAAATAACATTATAATATAGTTGTTGAGAGTTTCACAAGAGTAAAAGAATGTAAACTAAGTGAAACATATCTTACTCAGTCCAAGGTCTGACTTCCTCACAATTTTGAAGGATGTAAAAATGAGCTTGGTTGATTTCATGAGTGCTTAAATTTATCCAAACACGCCTACTAATGGATTAGCACGACATTTAAATATAGATAAGCTATTGGGATCCATATTAGAATAATTAAAATTTCTATGCGCACGATTTGCTTTGTCTCCATATAGGTCAAATATTTGGAACAAAATATCATGCACTCCTCTACAAGATAGCCCTCATCCTTCCGAGCGAGCTTTATTTCGTACATAACCTTCCAAAATGTGCAAAAATCTATGATGTAAAAATATATTAGTTTGCAATAAATTTTAACTAAAAGAATAGTTCGGCGGAGTAAGAATATAACCTTTCGATGTAATACATCCATCGAAATTGAACGGGACCACCAACTTTGCCTTCATTTCCAAATGAACTTCCAAATGAACCATAACGTCAAAGAACGTTGGAAAAAACACACACTCTAATTTACAAATTATCATACGTATATTTTTATCTAGTTGATCTAAATTCTCCACATACAACTCTTTAGTGCACAAATCACTAATAATGACAATTCAACTAAATGGATCATATGCATCCTTCGGAAAAATCCTTTTGATAATTAGTGGAAAAATATGTTGAAATAGAACATGTGGTCATGACTTTTAAGTCCAAAAATTTGTGCTTCCTTAACATATACACAACAACTAATATTAGAAGCATAAGCATCAGAAAACTTGACTTCTTTGATGAGCTGACAAAATTGAATCTTCTCGACTTTGGACATTGTATAGCTTGCCGGAGGAAGTATATACTTATTCCCACTTTTTATTGGATGGAAGGGTTTTTAAATTTTCATCTCTTGTAAGTCCAATAGAGACTTCAATGTGTCCTTTGTTTTTCCTTCAATATCTAATTACATTCCTACCACACTTTTACTTATGTTTTTTTTATATGCATCACATCCAAATTAAGTCTCAACAATAAAGTCCTCCAATATGGGAGTTCAAAGAATATTCTTTTCGTCTTCCAATAGTCACTTCTGACGGCATTTCGTTTTCTTTTTCTTGTGCTTCCATCACCTAACCCTTGTGAGGATGTATTAAGTTATGCAAGCACATCATCTTTATCCAAAGCTTGTGGTGCAAGTCTTTCTTCCTTTGTGTTATCAAAAGAGCTTTTATTCCGACGATTGGGATGATTTATTTCCAAGAACCTATGACGACACATATAGCATTTCTTTCGACCATGTTTCAAGTAAATGGAACAAGTATGTATATGACAAACTGAACAAGCTAATTTACCTTTAGTGCTCCAACCATATAAATACCATAAGCTGAAAAATTATTAATTGTCCACAACATAGAGGGACGCAAGCAAAAATTTTATTTCATAAAAGCATCATAAGTCTCAATTCCACTCTCCCATAAGGTTTTCAAATCATCTACTAAGGGTTGAAGATATACATCAATATCCATACCAGGACCTTTTGGTACAGGAATAAGTAAGAACATGAAAAGATTTGATTGTTTCATGCATAGCCATGGGGAAGGTTATATGGGATCAAGACTACTAGCCACATGCTATAGGCATTACTCATTGAACCAAAAAGATTAAAGTCATCTGAATCAAGCCCAAGACTTCTATTACGTGGATCTGAAGTAAAATGCCACGACCCAAAATCCCACACGGGTCGTGATGGCGCCCAACAGCGGGGTTAGGCAAGCAAACATGAATTACACCAAGTGTTACCTTTCTCATTTGATTAATTATCACAACGTTTACCAATTTTAAACAATTATTAGCGTGATGATAGACTGTGACATAAAATAAAACCATCTGATACATGAGCCAAAAGATAAGCATATGTGTAAATATACAGCCCAAAACCCAAAATATACGCTACGTGTGTGCTAGGAACTAGTGTCACGAGTATCACGGGCAACTTTCTGAATATACAAGGATAACATATATATACAAAATCCCAAAGTATGAATGAATTAGATGGGAAAATGACAAAGGAAACTCCGGGGTGCTGCCAGAGATCGTCAGGAAGAGCAGCTCACCGCGAAGTCGAATCAGCTCAAGTCAGTATCTAACACCAGCCTGATAATCAGATGTACCAGCCTCCTGACCTGTACAGTCAAGCACAGAAGAAGAAGAAGAAGAAGAAGAAGAAGAAGAAGAAGTGCAGCATGAGTACATAATAAATATGTACCCAGTGGGTATCCCACCCAAACTCGAAAGAGTAGTGACGAGAGGTCAACTAGGTACTCACTAAGGTCCAGCAATATAGTATATGACGAAATATGGCTAAAGCAATAGGCATGGGAAACAGTAAGCAACAAGTACATAGAAAATAACGAAATCCAAATAATAATAACTTAAAAAGAAACGTCAAAGTACCAAAAATCTTCTCTTAACCAATACCTGACACTCCAGTTTTAAGTGACTCAAAACTCAAGTGATCATACACATACCAGGACAAGACAACCGGCCGGAGTCATAATGGTGGTCATAGGGACTAAGGTCATAAGCTAACCCACGATCGCGAATCATACCTACGACTCGCGTGCTGACTCGAGATAATAAGCTAACCCACGATCGCACATCGTACCTGCGACTCGTGTGCTGACTCGATATAATAATAATAAGCTGACCCACGGTCGCGCATCATACCTGTGACTCATGTGCTGACTCGATAATAATAATATGCTGACCCACAGCCGCGCATCATACCTGCTACTCGTTTGCTGACTCGATAATAATAATAAGCTGACCCACGGTCGCAAATCATACCTGCGGCTCGTGTGCTGACTCGATAACAAGTTTGTATATATATAAGCACATGTATGTACCAACTCAACAATGAATTCAATAGGACTGTGCCAATACCATGGATAGCCAACTGGGATCTAAATCATAATGTTTCATGTTCCCATATCACCTCAAAAATAATTACAACTAACACATACAAGGTACAAATAAGGCACATAGTGGCATGCTCATGAGTCCTAAAGCTACCTGACATAGCAATATAGTCGCCAAGTATGGACTCTCAACACTTGATACGTACGCGGCCCCCACAACATATATACATAGATAATAAGGAACCTATGGGGACATTTCCCCCTTACAAGGTTGGAAAGAAGACTCACCTCGTGACGAAACCACCCCTCGGATCAAGGATACGTCCGAATCTCCGAAATCTACCCTCGACGGCTCGCAACTAGCCAAATACAGTATCATGACATCAATGCATTCTCAAAGTATGGAAATTATTCTAATTTTTTCAAAATTCAACATTCTTGAGAAATTCCCAAAATCCAACCCCGGGCCCACACGCTCGGATTCCGAAAATTCTCGAAGGGATCACTCACCTGAAGCCTAAGGATCATAATTATATCACTTTACTGGAATGCATGGCCATCATTGGGTGATATATCAAATTCCTAAGAGCCCTAACTTATACTATCCACATTCTTGGTTTTTGATATTTTAGTAATCAATTCTCGTTGAATTCCATGTAAAAATTTAGGAAAATAGAGAGGAATTACTCACCTTAGCACTATATAGGTCGTGGGGGTGCTGCTCAAGCTTGAAGGCCCTCTAATGGAGTTTGTGTATGAGAAATAATGAAGACAACCCATTTTTTAGACATTTAAAGAGGTCTGCCTACAGGGGTTTCCGCATCTGCGACCCAGGGACCGCACCTGCGGTCCCGCACCGGCGAGAAAATAACTGCACCTGCGGAAAATGGCGAGGGGGCTGGGAATCGCACCAGCGGACCCGCCCCTGCGGAAATGGTTCCGCACCTGCGAAGGCTAGGGGCCCCTGGGTTTCCGCATTTGCGAGGCTGGGACCGTAGGAGCGGTCCCTCACTTGCGGCTGGGCAACCGCACCTGCGGTCACACCAGCAACAGCTGCACCAGCAATTGTTTTAGCTGGTTTTTGGCCTCGTTAGGTGCCCGGGAGGCACCTGGGCCCACCCGAGCCCTAATCCAAATATACCAACGAGTCCCAAATCATAATACGGACTTGCTCGAGTCTTCGGAACACCCAAAACAACGCTAAAACTCAAAATCACACCCCCAAACCCCAAGAACCAAACTTAGAAATTTTTAGTTTTCTAGACTTCGCTCACAACGCGCCGAACCGACCTATAAAACTCGTAATAACCTCAAATTTTTCAGGCAAGTCACAATTAACATAGCTGAACTATTCCCGGTCTTGGAATTTCGTTCAGACCTCGATAACACAAAAACACGTCACAAACCAAAATATGAACTTAAGGAGCTTCTTATTTCAATATTGGGCGCCGAAATGCCCCCGAGTCATCAGAAACCCAATCCGAACATACGCCCAGGTCCAAAATCATCACACGAAGCTACTGAAACAGACGAAACTTGATTCCGAGGTTGTTTACCCAAAATGTTGACCGAAGTCAAACTTGGCCTTAAAGGCCAACCTTAAGGAACCAATTATTCCTATTGCACTCTAAAACACCTTCGAATCCCGGACCACCAGTCCCCACAAGTCATAAATCATAAAAAGCCATTGTGGGAAGTTTCATTTAGGGGAACGGGGTCCGATAACGCAAAACGATCGGTCGGGTCGTTACATTCTCCACCTCTTAAAAAAACGTTCGTCCTCGAACGGGTCTAGAATCATACCTGAAGTGCTGAATAAGTGTGGATATCTGCTCCGCATGTCCTCCTCGGACTCCCAGGTCGCCTCCTCAACTAGTTGGCCCCTCCACTGGACCTTTACGGCAGAAACTCTCTTGAACCTCAACTGGCAGTCCTGCCTATAAATAATAGCAACTGGTTCCTCCTTGTAGCCCAACCTCTCATCCAACTGAATAGTGCTGAAATCGACCACATGAGAGAAGTCGGCGTGGTACCTCCGGAGCATGGATACATGAAAAACTGGGTGAACTCCTGATAAGTTGGGATGCAAGGTCAGCTCATAAGCAACCTCCCCAACTCGCCTCAACACCTCGAATGGACCTATAAACCTCGGGCTCAACTTGCCCTTCTTCCCAAACCTCATAATACCCTTCATAGGCGAAACTTTCAACAGGACCCTATCTCCCTCCATAAATGATACATCACGCGCCCTCTGATCCGCGTTAACTCTTCTGTCTGGACTGTTCTGTACGGAGTCTCTCCTGAATCAACTTCACTTTCTCCAAGGCATCCCTCACCAGGTCGGTGCCATATAACTTAGCCTCGCCAGGCTCAAACCACCCAATAGGAGAACAACATCGCCGACCATACAAAGCCTCAAATGGTGCCATCTAAATGCTGGATTGATAACTATTATTGTAAGCAAACTCGGCCAAAGGCAAGAACTGGTCCCACTGGCCCCCGAAATCAATCACACATGTCCTGAGCATGTCCTCCAATATCTGAATTGTACTCTCTGACTGACCATCAGTCTGAGGATGAAATGTTGTGCTGAGGTCTATCTGGGTGCCTATCTCACTATGCAATGCTCTCCAGAAGTGCGAGGTGAACTGAGGACCTCGGTCTGATATAATGGACACCGGCACACCATGCAACCGGACTATCTCCCGAATGTAGATATAGGCCAACCTCTCAGATGAATATGTAGTAGCCACTGGAATGAAATGCACCGATTTGGTCAATCTATCACAATGAACCAAACCGCGTCAACCTTTCGCGAAGTCCGAGGCAACCCAACCACGAAGTCCATAGCAATGCGCTCCCATTTCCACTCAAGAATAGGCATCTGCTGAAGTAGGCCTCCTGGCCTCTGGTGCTCATACTTAACCTGTTGGCAATTAAGGCACCTAGTTACGTACTCCAAAATATCCTTCTTCATTCGCCTCCACCAGAAATGCTGCTTCAGATCACGATACATCTTCGTAGCACCAGGGTGAACAGAATATCGAGAGCTGTGTGCCTCCTCTAGAATCCTCTCCCTCAGGCCATCAACATTAGGAACACATAAGCGAGCCTGAAGTCTCAGAACACCATCCTCGCCAATAGTAACCTCCTTGGCCCTACCCTGAACCATTGTTTCCCGAAGCTCTGCCAAGAACGGATCATATAACTATCGAGCCTTAATTTCTCCCAATAATGAAGACTGTGCAACCACATGTGCCAAAACTCGACGAGGCTCTGAAAGGGCTAATCTCACCAAGCGATTGGCCAAGGACTGAATGTCGAAGGCTAGAGGTCTCTCCTCCGCTGCAATATAAATCAAGCTACCCATACTCTCAGCCTTCTGGCTCAAAGCATTTGCCACCACATTAGCCTTGCCCGGGTGATAAAGAATGGTTATATCATAATCCTTCAACAACTCAAGCCATCTGCGCTGCCTCAAATTAAGATCCTTCTGTTTGAATAAGTGATGCAAGCTACGGTGGTCTGTAAAAACCTCACAGGACACTCCATACAAATGCTCCAAATCTTAAGAGCATGAATAATCGCTGCCAACTACAAATCATGCACAGGGTAATTTTTCTCATGAACCTTCAGCTAGCGTGAATCATAAGCAATAACTTTCCCCTCCTGCATCAACACGCACCCCAAGACAACGCGTGAGGCGTCACAATATACCGTGTACATCCCACAACTAGATGGAAATACTAGAACTGGCGCTGAGGTCAATGCTGTCTTGAGCTTCTAAAGCTCGCCTCACACTCGTCAGACCATCAAAACGGGGCATTCTTCTGAGTCAATCTAGTCAATGGAGCTGCAATACAAGAGAAACCCTCCACAAATCGGCGATAATAACCTGCTAAGCCCAAAAATCTCCTGATCTCTANGATACCACATGCCCCAAAAATGCCACGGAATCCAACCAAAACTCACACTTGGAGAACTTAGCATATAGCTTCTATTCTCGCAAAGTCTGGAGCACAACTCTCAAATGCTGCTCGTGCCCCCCCAGGCTACGGGAGTAAATCAAAATGTCATCAATGAAGACAATGACTAAGGAATCAATACGGCCTGCACACCCAATTCATCAAGTCCATAAAGGTTGTCGAGGCGTTAGTCAAGCCAAAGGACATCACCATGAACTCATAATGGCCATATCTCGTACGAAAAGCAGTCTTCGGAACATCTGAAGCCCGAATCCTCAACTGATGATACCCTGATCTCAAATCAATCTTAGAAAACACACGAGAACCCTGCAACTGGTCAAACAAATCATCGATGTGCGACAAGGGATACTTTTTCTTAATGGTAACCTTGTTCGACTGGCTGTAGTCAACACACATCCGCATAGATCTATCCTTCTTTTTCACAAATAGAACTGGAGCACCCCACAGCGACACACTCGGTCTGATGAACCCCTTAGCTAAAAACTCTTCAAGCTGCTCCTTCAACTCCTTAAACTCTTTCGGAGCCATACAATACTGAGGAATGGATATAGGTTGAGCGCCTAGAACTAAATCAATGCAGAAGTCAATATCACGGTCCGGAGGCATGCCCGGAAGATCCGAAGGAAATACATCAGCATACTCTCGAACAACTGGCACGGAATCAATCGTCGGAGACTCGGCGGTGGTTTCCCGCACATAAGAAAGATAGGCTAGACAACCCTTCTCGACCATATGTCGAGACTTCAGGAATGAAATAACCCGGATGGTTGAGCTAGCTAAAGAACCCCTCCACTCTAGCCTAGGTGACTCAGGCATGGCTAAAGTAACTGTCTTGGCATGGCAATCAAGCACGACATGATGCGGAGATTGCCAATCCATGCCTAGAATAACCTCAAAATCAACCATGTCGAGCAATAAAAGGTCAGCTCTGGTCTCAAACTCACAGAAGGTGATCACACAAGACTGATACACCTGGTCTACCACCACAGAGTCACCCGCAGGAGTGGACACATATATATGAGATCTCAAAGACTCTCGAGAGACATCCAGAAAAGGAACAAATAAGGCTGAACCATATGAATAAGTGGATCCTGGATCAAATAATACTGAAGACTCTCTACCACATATTGAGATAATACCTGTGATCACGGCGTCTGAGGCCACTGCATCTGATCTGGCCGGAATAGCATAAAAATTGGCTGGAGCACATGAAGACTGAGCTCCCCTAGAATGAGCTGGAGCTGACTGACCCTCTCCGGACTGGCCTCCCCCTCTAGGACGGCCCCTGCCAACCTGACCCCCATCTCTAGGCGATCGAACTGCTGGTGCTGAAATTACAGGCTGGTGACTCTGTTGCACGGCCTTGCCCCGATAGTTGGGATAATCCCTCCTTATGTAGCCTAAGTTCCCACACTCGAAGCATCTCATAAGTTACATATCCTGCTGACCCGAAGAAGAATCCTGAATGGCCGAAGGGCGATGAGATCCCTCAGGCATAGAACTGAAATAAGGATCGAAGGATCTCTGATGACTGGAATAACCACTAGGAGAACTCTGAATAGCTGGAGGACGATAGGAGCGCTCTGGCATGGCACAGAAGTGGGGCCTAACTGGGACACCTCGGGAAGGTGGTGGAGGTGCTGCATATGAAGTCCTGCTAGACCGACCGCCTCCAAACTGACCCCTGCCCCTAGCTGGAGCACCCTTGAAATCGCCTGTAAATCTGGCCCTCTTGTCCTGCTGACCCTGCTGATCCTGCTCTCTGCTCCTCAATTGGTATCCCTCAATCCGTCGAGCTATCTCGACCACAAGCTGGTACTGGGTACCCATCTCCAACTCTCGAGCCATGGTGGACCTGATACCTGGATGCAACCCTGCTACAAACCTCTGAACTCTCTCAGCATCGGTGGGTAATATCATCCGAGCATGGCGTGACAGCTCTGAAAATCTGGCCTCATAATACGTCACGGACATCTGCCCCAACTCTAACCGCTCAAACTGACCCCTCAGTCCTCCCTCTCAGAGGGTGGAATATATATATCCAAGAACATCTGTGTGAACTGCTCCCAAGTGATAGTAGGAGAATCAGCTGGCCTGCTGAGAATATAAGACTGCCACCACCTACGAGTTGTGCCCTCTAACTGGAATGCAGTGAAATCCACTCCATGGGATTCTAGGATCCCCATGTTGTGCAGTCTATGTCTGCACCTATCAATGAAATCCTGGGAATCCTCACCTCGCTCACCCCTGAAGACTAGAGGGCGTAAGCGGGTCCATCTGTCTAACATCTTATGTTGGTCACCACCCACAACTGGTCTGGGCTCCGGTGTTGCCGCTACAGGCTGGGCATCATCCATGGACAGTGTACCCGGGGTGGAATGTAATGCTGTTGTCGGTCCTGCGGCCTGGGCAGTAGGGGTATGGGCTCCCCCTCCCGCCTATGAAGTGACAGGATCTGCTGGAAATAAACCAGCCTGGGACATGGTGTCCATGAATCTCATCATACGGCCCATGGCTGCCTGGAAGCCTGGCGCCGTCATAAAGTCTACGGGTTCCGAATCTGCTGGAGGCACCTCATCCTGCTCCTCTAATATAGGTTCCTCTGGTGGCGGGACCGGTATAGCTCTGGGACGCCCTCGTCCCCTACCACGGCCTCGAGCGGCGGGGGCAGCACCCTCTCCCGGATTAGGAACATGAGATGCACGCGTCCTCACTATCTGTGAGAGAATAGAGGAATGAATTTAGTAAATCATAGGCTGCATGATACCGTAAGAACAAGTAGAGGTTTCCTAACACCTTGTAGCATCCTGAAGATAAGTACAGACGTCTCCGTATCGATCCTCAAGACTCTACTGAGTTTGCCAGGTACTCGTGAGACTTACGCGAACCTAGTGCTCTGATACCACATTGTCACTATCCAAAATCCCACACGGGTCGTGATGGAGCCCAACAGCGGGGTTGGGCAAGCCAACATGAATTACACCAAGTGTTACCCTTCTCATTTGATTAATTATCCCAACGTTGACCACTTTTAAAAAATTATTAGCATGATGATAGTCTGTGACATAAAATAAAACCATTTGATACATGAGCCAAAAGATAAGCATATGTGTAAATATACAGCCCAAAACCCGAATATACGCTAAGTATGTGCTAGGAACTAGTGTCACGAGTATCACGGGAAACTTTCTGAATATACAAGGATAACATATATATACAAAATCCCAAAGTCTGAATGAAGTAGACGGGAA
>MDKI01097577.1:0-18734 GCA_005239505.1 Nicotiana paniculata | reverse complement strand
ACATCAGGTGACAACTGAGTAGTATTTTAACAGCTTGCTTGATACGTCAATTCCCTGTGGGATTGACTCTGGGCATAATACCCCAGTATTATATTTGCAACGCCCGTTTAGTCTTCTACAAGACATAGCTGAGCGTGATCACTAGGTGATCAAATAAATACAAGGGAAATTTAGAAGTTGTAGAGTCTTATTAAAACATATGAGAATCGGTACATGTCTTAATAACTAGAAAGATACAAACTTAATTGATCTATGTTAAATGACTAAGTGTGAATAACACACACATAAAAAAATGGGGAGGGGGTCCTATGTTTTTTAGCCTAAAGGATCACCTAGTGAAACATAAATAATACTTTGCAACTCCCTTAAGGTAGAGGTTGCTCGTACTATTCAGCAGGCATAGACTATCATATCCTGCTACCCGATTACTATGTTGAAGTTGTTTACTTAAAGGCGTTCTAATTCAATTCTAAGTCATATCTGCAGTACCCGTCCCACACCTATGGTCCAGGAGGCTTTGGACCTACTATTAGGTGGTTATAGATTTTACTTAGGTTGCTCAAAATGATAAAACTAGGCGACATTCAAAACAGGTAGGACTGCATACAATAGCGATAAAAACTCAAGTTAACCTCCATACATAAGCACGAAACCACGCAAACAGATTTCTGGTTAGGCAGCAAACAAAATTAAGACGTACTAGAATCATTAAGTCCTATAGGCGTTATTTCTATATGATTCCAGTATTATACATTGATTGCTGTAAGTTCTAATTTCTGGACTAACGTACATGCATATTAGAGTGTTATAAGTCCTGTAGACATGATATCTAATCGTTTTTGTAATAAGGCCATGAAAACAATTCTATAATTCTAAATTACCAATGCTGATTTTATAGATATGCGTCTTAGGAAGGTGATAGTACCCTATAGACATGATATCTAATAGTTGCATAGTTAGGCAGTGAAGTCGCTTGAAAACAAAAGATTAGTAGCATCAATAAACATCATATAGGCAGGATTTCTAACAATTATACTTGACTTTATAACACTTTATCCCTATAGGCAGGCTATCTAAGTGAGGAAGTACAAAAGCAGCATGAAGCAGGTTGATTAATTATTAAACCTAAAAGCCATGGTATCTAGATTAGCAAAAGTACTGCGTTGTTGTATCCTATAGGAATGTTATCTAAGAGCATTGAATAGTAGACATGGAAACATGGCATATTTTGACAAGTTAAGTGAAGTGTTTACGTGAATCCTATAGGCATGATTCCTATCAGTGTGCAACATAAGATAAACGAAACAAATAAGGCATGCTGGATGTAATAGCAAATAGAACACATAGACCCTATATGCATGTTTTCTACCCATTCATGCAAGTATTAGAATACCCCAGCCTCCTTTTATTAACTTCCCCATCATTCATTATTACAAGTTATTACATCCTGAATGAAATAATCAAATATGAATAATTACAGAAAAGACCACTATAGGCCCAATGATAGGCTTAGTACAGATAACCCAGTGCTTTTCTAGGCCTTCGACAGCTCCAGTAGATTCGAAAAAACCAGCTCATAAGACCAGTAGTATGTTTGAATCCAACAACCAAGACCAAATAAAGGATTCACACATTATTACAAGAAACAGACTACATGTTGAACTAACTAACCCATGATGGAAGCCCACACATTTATTTTCTTAAGGTTATAAAGCTAATTATCACCAAGATGTATAGACAAATTCATGTGACATGTTTGCAGGATACACACAAGACGAGTTCATGCTTGCATTTTAAGGGGAAAAGATTGATCATCCTAGGATAACAAACTCATTCAAATGACGTTTTAAACACTAGCATGGTCAAAAATTGCATAAGGCAGTTTTCAAACAAGGGATCTGATCATGTAAGCTAAGGGAGCAATAGAGAAAAACCTCAATGTAGTAAGTTCAGCATGGAAATTAACAATATAAGTTCATGGTCGATCAATTACTTAGAAGAGAAAGTTATCATATTGAATATTAATCACAATACAAGAGATAGTATCAAACTTTAACAGTAAGAGAGTAAGTTTCAAATGTAATACTATTTCATCATATGTGGTGAATGAAGGCCAACTGTAAGATTTATTCCTAAGGTCTTAACTGGTACTAAGGAGTGCAGGATTGAGCAAGTCATCAAACACACAAAAGAATTACAAATGCATAATTACAGGTCCTCACGAATAGCAGGACCAAAAGAGCAACAAGTTAGGCATGGACTAAATTACTTCCTAAGCATGAGTTTGGTTGACATAACAATCCAGGATAGGTTAGGAAAGCAGACTCAGGATTCACAACAAACATCAACATAACATAGCAAACTAATTAGGTTTAGTAGAGCCAGAATTCTCAATATGCAAAGACACATTAAGAGCTAGATTGTCACATAAAGTTTATATATTGCATTTTTACCTTACAGAATATAAGTATTATTAAACAACCAAGGATTTAGCTAAGCATGGAACACACAGTAAAGCTCATAATTAGCTGACATCATAGTTAAGAATTGGCTGCTGTAGAGTATCAGATACATTAGAACACATAAGTTGATCTATTGTAAGGATGTAGAACAAAGTATGGGATAAATTCAAGTAGAGTAGCAGGTAATAAGAATTCAAACACACACATTAAGGGAATGGGTAATATAGCCAACAATCATTCATATTAAACACATGTAATAGACATATCAGAGTTAGGAATTTTAGGCAAGTTCAAATGCTAGAAAAATTTCAGAGTCACAAGACAATTTCAGAGCCACTAAAGCTGCAAACAAAGATGGAATAGAAACATATTAACTCAAAAAAATTTAAGTGGAATGAGTTCACATAATATGAACACAAGCGAAAGAGAATAAAACTGCGAATGCCAAGGAACTTACCAGTTATCAAGTGACAAACAAATAAACAAGAAGAACAATCTCAATAGTACTCAAAACGTCAACAAATAGCAGTAGAACCCAAAATCATAGTGTGTCAAAGTTCCCAAGGGTTTCAGATAAAGCCCGGGCAATACTTGCACCAAGAAAGGTCAATTAGTCGAATTTCGGTGGCCTTGACTTTCAGTCGGCCAAGAGCCAAAGTTAAGAATAATATAGAGTGAAGGAATAAGAGAGTAATAGTGGTTAATGTCCTTTTTAGGGGAATTAGGGGAGGGGTTTATTTTGTGTTGAAATTGAACGAACAAACACGAAATATAATCAGTTAAGAGCAAATAAGGAAAGGAAATACCACATGCAAATCAGAATCAATAGAGGAGATGTAGAATCTCAAACCCTAGTTGGGTTCGATTGCTTGAAAATCGAATCAAAGGTGCAAATCACTCCTTGTTGAGCGTATATAGATGAAATCATCATGTAAATTCCTAGAATCGAGTTTGCCTGGTCCATTTATAGAGAATACTTTTGAAAACAAGAAAGTACCTTGGTGATACCATAAAGGAGCGACCGTTAGTGAAGGAACACAAATATGGTAAGCAAATAATGGGTGAATCTCACTGTTAAAGGGATTAGGAGAGGGATTGAAAAGGGTGACTAGGGTTCTTCAGGTAAAGGGGGAAGGTTCTAGAGATTTAGGGGCGGCGGACGGGTAGAAATTTGTTAGGGTTTTTGGGTGAGGGGATATAAAGAGATAGGTAGGTTTATTATGGGTTGTTGATAATTTGAGATCAACGACCAGGATCAAAGGGGAAATGAGGGAGGTTATTTGAAGGGGTCCGACCGGGTTGGATTACTTGATTTGGGCTGTGGGGGTATTGGGCTAACCTTTGTTCCGCATATTGTCCTAGTTATGGGCCAGATTTGAAATAAAAGGAATTATGGGGAAACTATCACGACCCCAAATCCAGGCCAGCCGTGATGCCGCCTATCATGGAACTAGGCCAACCAAAACCCAAACTCGAATCATAACAAACTTTCATTTACATCTTTACTATACCGATTACCCATAAAGGTTTCCTTTAAACATTTATAACACAGTTAAATCTATACTGAACATTAAATACAACCCCCAAGAACCCGGAGTCACTGGTCATGAGCATCTACATAAAATATAAAACTCAACGAAAATAAATTCTATAATAGTAAGGAGGAGAGGGAGCAGGACTGCGGACGCATCCAGCAACCTCGCAAACCTCTGAGAATCTCTGGAACAAATAGACAGCTCACCCTGCACTAACACCTGAATCTGCACACAAGGTGCAGGGAGTAATGTGAGTACACCACTCAGTAGTAATGAAAATAAATCAGGTTTGAGCAGCAAGAAACACAATAAATCAATGTCATCAAATCACAAGATGCACAACCTTTCTCTCCAACAGTATAACATAGATATATGAAATCATCATGCCTTAAAATGAAATTCAAAAAAATAATTTGAAGAATGTATATTTTTCAACAACTTCAAACTGAAAGATTTAATATGAAATTGAAATGAATCATATAGAGGCCCCTCGGCAAAACATATTTCATAAGCTCAGAGTGAAAGTAGTAAAATCGTAAGTAGCCCCTCGGGCAAAACATGTATTATAATGAGCCCCTCGGGCATGCCTCATAGTCACTCAGCACCTCACAGTCACTCATGCCTCCCAATCACTCGTCACTCGACACTCTGTGCGCTCACTGGGTGTGTGTGCAGACTCCGGAGGGGCTCTTTCAGCCCAAGCGCTAATATCAAGCCACCTCGTCGCATATCATATCCTCACAATCAGACCCTCGACCTCACTCAGTAGTACCACTCAGAAAGCCCCTCGGGCGAATCAGTAAAACAGGGTTCTCAACCCAAAACATCATTTTTAAATCTCAAGGTAGTGTAAATCAGGCTGAGTTTCGAAAACAGTAAGCACAATGTGACTGAGTGAAATCATCAATACATAGTGAGGAAAACAATAGTAAAAATCCCCCTAAGAGTTCCAAACAGATCGGCACGAGGCCCCAAACACGACTTATAGCCCAAATTTTTCAACAAATCTTTAGTACATAATTTAACATAAGGTTTGGAGTAAAATATGCAACTCAATAGTTGCCGCGGAGAGGACCTAGTCGAATCCAAAAACCAGTGTGCGCCACATACTCGTCATCCGACATGTGTGCTATTCTAAATCAGTGAGAAATATGTAGTCTGAGGTTCCATACCCTCAGGACAAGATTTATAACCATTACTTACCTCTACCGGGCCACAACACTAGTCCGCTATGCTCTTGCCCCACAAATTGGCTCTGGATTGTTCCGAATCTAGCCAAAACCAGTTCAACATCATCAATATATACTAAAGGAACACAACCCAATTGAAAACTATCAAATTATACAAGAATTTCGAAATTCGGCCAAAACCGAGCCCCGGGCGCACGTCTCGGAATCCGATAAAATTTACATCACAAGAACCTTATCCATCCTCCCACAAGACCGTACATACCAAGAACATCAGAATCGGACCACAATTGCCCACAAAAATTGCCAAAAGAAATTCCCAACACTTTCCTCCCATTTTCCAAGTTTTTCTTACTTTAATCCTTCAAATACAAGCCTAATTCGAATAAAAATAGCATAGAAATGATGTTAATAACCCGAGAACTTACCTTCACTGAAGAACCACAAATTTCCTCTTCAATTTGCCTTTAAAAGAGCTCCTCCCGCATGCAAAAATTGTGGAATGAAATGAACTTCACGGAGACCCCTTTTTATACTGTTTCTGCCAGCATTTCCGCACCTACGAACTGTTAGTCGCACCTGTCCCAAGTACGCACATGCGGTATCCCACTTAACAGAAAAATTTTCGCACCTGCGGCCAATCCTCCGCATCTACGGCTTCACAGGTGCGGCCATCTCTTCACACTTGCGACATCGCACCTGCGGCTGCCCATCCGCAGGTGCGGTCAACACCAGAAACGCACACCAGCAGCTAATTGCTGCAAACTTCAAAGTTCAAAACCTCGCCAACCATCCGAAATCAATCTCGAGCCCCTTGGGGCCCCAACCAAACATACCAACACACCCCATAGCATTGTTCAAATTTAGTCGAGCCTTCGAAACACAAAAAACAACACGAAAACACCAAAGTTACATCAAATTCAAGCCCATGAAGTTTGAAACATCCAAATTTTGCAAACTACGCCGAAACCAACCAAAACACCTCCGATTGACCTGAAATTTTGCACACATACTCAAAATGACATTACGGACATGTTCCAACTTCCGGAATTCCTTTCCGACCCTGATAGCCTATTTTCCACTGCTGACCTGAAATCGCTAAAAACTAACTTTCGCAAATTCAAGCCTAATTCTACACCGGACATCAAAACTTCATTCCAAACACACTCCTAAGTCCCAATTTACCTAACGAAGCTATCCGAGCCATAAAATTCGTATTCCGAGGTCGTTCACCAACATGTCAACTCTCAGTTGACTTTCTTAATTTTTAGGCTACCTTAGGAGACTAAATGCCTCAATTCTCACCATGACCACTCCGGACCCAAAACAATTGACCCAACACAACAAAAATAGGCTAGAAATATATAACAAATGCAGAAATGGGGGAAACAGGGTAAATTTCACGGAACGACCAGCCGGGTCGTTACATCCTCCCCTACTTAAACATACGTTCGTCCTCGAAGGTGCCAAGAGTTTTTCCCAACACTATCAAACTGTTACGTAGCTTACCATGCACATACCTGGGGGTGATCCCACATTACCCTATCCCATATTGGTCTAATATCATAATACCGTTGAAATTTCGAAATCCAAATCCTGGCCCATAAACCTTAGAACCAATTTCCCACTTCTGAAATAATATACAAGATCAAAATTTCCATAACTATAGACTGAACAAGTCTGAACATGCTGAATCAAGCCATATACGCACCCAAGATGAAATCATATAATACACCGCGTGACTCAAACATTCATAGTAATAACTCTTAACCACAATAACTGCTCAAAACAACCCCATACCGGTACATAACCCCTTATCAAGAAATGCCTCGCTCTAACACTTATACTGCCGATGATGAAAGAAGCACGTAGAACTAACAACCATTCGTCCGATTAGTCAGACATGAAACTCCCCCTTCTCAAACAGGAATTATAGCAGATTTTTAAGCCGACTCCCGATATTTATCCTTCCAACTATGCTGTAGAAAATTCTGAAAATGATCACTCTAGGTCCAATGACCTCTTCTCATCCATCACGACTACCCTGATAACATGACACTAACCATTCGACACATCGATACAATTCAAAGCCAAAAACTGTGCAACTTGTGCACTTATCAGAAACTTCCCAATGTAATCAAATTATATAAAAGATCCACACGAGAGGACTATCATGTCATTAACAATTACCGTCACCATATCATACTAACAGCCTGGGACACACTGCGAAAATAAAAAACACATGCATCCAATACAAAAGTCCATACCCCTACATAACGCCGCTACACTGTGCGATCTCATCCAACGTTGGTCCACTTGAAATACTTCAAGACACCTTGCCCAAAATCAATAACCATTCGAAATTCGCCATCAAGTACTCAAAGTGCATTGCCATAACCACGGGGGAAACGGACGATACCATGCCACCCGAAATCCAAATCCTCTCCCACTTAAACATACATTCGTCCTCGAACATGCCAAGAGTTGTTCCCCAACACTATCAAACTGTTACGTAGCTAACCATTCATATACCCGAGGGTAATCCCACGTCACCCTATCCCACATAGGTCCAATAGCACAATATCGTTGAAACTTCGAAATCCAAATCCTCTCCCACTTAAACATACATTCGTCCTCGAACATGCCAAGAGTTGTTCCCCAACACTATCAAACTGTTACGTAGCTAACCATTCATATACCCGAGGGTAATCCCACGTCACCCTATCCCACATAGGTCCAATAGCACAATATCGTTGAAACTTCGAAATCCAAATCCTGGCCCATAAACCTTAGAACCAAATTCCCACTTCTGAAATAATATACAAGATCAAAATTTCCGTAACTATAGACTGAACAAGTCTGAACATGCTGAATCAAGCCATATACGTATCCCAGATGAAATCATATAATACACCGCATGACTCAAACACTCATAGAAATAACTATTAACCACAATAACTGCTCAGAACAACCCAATACCGGTACATAACCCCTGATCAAGAAATGCCTCGCTCTAATACTTCCATATACTGCCGATGATGAAAGAAGCACGTAGAACTAACAACCATTCGTCCGATCAGTCAGACATGAAACTCCCCCTTCCCAAACATGAATTATAGCAGATTTCTAAGCCGACTCCCGATATTATCCTTCCAGCTATGCTATAGAAAATTCTGAAAATGTTCATTCTAGGTCCAATGACCTTTTCTCATCCATCACAACCACCCTAAAGACATGACACATCGATACAATTCGAAGCCAAAACTTGTGCAACTCGTGCAATTAACAGCAACATCCTAATGCGATCAAATTATATAAAAGATCCACACGAGAGGAATATCCTGTCATAAACAATTACCGTCACTATATCATACTAACAACCTGACACACATTATGAAAATCAAAAACACATGTACACAATACCAAAGGTCATAACCCTACATAACTCCGCTACACTGCGCGATCTCATCCAACGCCGGTCCACTTGAAATACTTCAAGACACCTTGCCCAAAATAAATAACCATTCGAAATTCGACATCAAGTACTCAAAGTGCATTTCCATAACCACGGGGGAAACCTGACGATATCATGCCACCCGAATCAGAAGGTATATAACCAACACGTCTCAATCCCGCAACACCCAATTACTTACCTTACTCAAATCTAGCTATAACGCCCAATTAGAACCACACGATATGTGCATATAACAAATAATCACCACTCCTCGCAACACCGAAGGGTAACTCATAGATCACTCTAGAACATGAATAAGCTCAATCATAATCGAATGGTACATTTCTCAATAATAGAAACTCGAAGCTAACAATTCCGACCCGGTGCAGAACACGCACCTATATTAGCCTACCAGTGACCCTAAATTAACTTTGATCATCCACAACATATAGATAACTTACCAAAAAGTTCATAATGGCAGAATCTTGGTACATAAAAACATCCGACTAGCTCAGCTCGCATCTTCACAGTTCACTTCCACAAAATATCCTGCTTATGAGAACTCTCAGTCTCGAAGTCCATGAAACGTACGGATTACCATATCTGATCACAACTCAACCACTCGAATACATAACACATCCCAAATACTCACTCATTCCATGAGGGATACCCCTATAATTCTTCCGTTTACCAAGCAACCTTGAATATCAACAGTCGATCCAACAATAGGGCGCCGCGATACCAATGAAGTACCCTTAACTCAAACACATTGCTCTTTCTGAAATATATACCCTCATCAAGTCGTACCAATTAGTGATATCATGTACCTAGTAATCTGAAGTTGCCCATGCTGCCTTAGAATTTACGACCTTCCTTCCAAAACCGAACCGTGACCTCACATATGAAATTCTCAACTCTACCCAACATATCGCACACGCCATGCCAACCTAGGAAAAAAATACGGGAACTCCATGGTCCCTTCTGAGCCACAAGCAACTACGTACCCAACTAGCCAAGAACTCCCATTGGATCCCATTTAGAAACAAACTCACTACACGCCATAAGAAAATATGCACCCTTAACCGCGGTAGAAACCATTAGGAACTATCCGAAATCCCATTTGCGCAACACCAACCCATCAGGACTGAATTCTTCTTACTCAACCAACTACGCAGGCCACCATAAATCCAAGAGCATTGCTAAGAAATACCCGAAAAACTAGTCACCTTATGAACACCCAAAGAACTAATCGTATCCCTTACCATGCCGATCCGACCTACTACCAAGTTGCCCTATTTACCCAAGTTTCTTCTGACTTACCTTCAAATTGATACTTCTTCTTGCCGTAATACAACAAATTTGCAACCCACCTCACCACACGCGACCCAAGCACAATACCATACAGTCTAAGGCTCATAAGCGACCGAATACTCCCTCAATCATCCCCAAATGCACCATATTAGAAAACTTACCCTGAAGAGACTTCATGCGAATCTAAATCGATTACCTTAACCTTCCTGATACTGATATGTAGAATCCGTGATGATGTAGAATACCACAAGTCTTGACATCCTCTAACGTAAATCTCAATCACACTGACCAATTAGACAGAATCGACCTGACCCGTTTGCACACTAACATACTAGGAAAGTAATCCACTCACTTGAAGCCACAAGCAAATTCATACACTGCACACACTACACCTTTTACAATTTCCACTAAATCATTTAATAGAACCAAATTACCCAATAGAGTACATTGCAACCTATATCGAAGAAATTTCCCTTACTTATGACATTCCCAGACCCCATGCCTGCAGGTCATAACTGATTTACCGATATACGTCAAACTGAAGCCAATACCACACATAATCATGTAATCAACTTATCAATAACAAACTCCCCCACTTGGCTCAAACCCAAGGATCAAGACAAACAAGACTATGCCCCACATTATCACTGCCACTGCTGTGGTGGGATTCAGCTAAATCCTCCATAAGCTTATATGACCCAAACCATCTAACACTCAAATCAATTACCGATCTCGCATCCACCATTGTGATGGTCATGCAAACTCCCACAAGAGATCTAAACTCAAATTACAACATATATCATTTTACTGGTAGAAGAGAACTTATTACAGAACTACATAGGGACCACACACCCTAGGACAACCCTCAGGAGATACCCCTGCCCTCTTAGCCTCAACTGCTATCTCTCCACACACTTCTGAAGACCAGAACTATCACGCAATCACTACACCTTCCTGCATATGAACACAACCAATGCCTACCCTCGAGGCACCACAATACGCGGTAAAAACCTGAAGCTGATGGCAGAACTAACACTAGAGCGGTGGTCCCAAAAATCTCGAGCTTCTGGACCCACACATGACTGACCACATGGATACCCTCATTTGACACCACGTGTCCCAAGAATGCTACTGAACTGAGCCAAAATTCACACTCGGAGAATTGGCATAGAGCCTTTCCTCCTTGAATCTTTATAATGCCATCCTCAGATACTGAGTATGCTATTCCCAGCTACGGGAATATGCCAGGACTCCATCAATGAATACAATAACAAGGAGTGCTAATACGGCTAGAATACACCGTCAATCAAATACATGAATGTTACTGGGGAAAATGATCAACTCAAAATACATCACCAGGAACTCATAACCCAACAGAGAAATCGCTTCACTCCACAACTACACAACATGAGAGGTCTTCCAGCATACTCACAACTCAAGGCCATATACCGAATCCAGACCGAAATCAAACACTCAATGAATCTTGCCACATTTCCTCTTTTGACACAATTCACAGTCTGAACACATCTAACCATCAAATCACACCCACCACATAGGCATCTAGTCACCAATTCTCATTAATAAGAACACAAACGGACATACAAGTCCCCAATTACAAGTGCCCACACAACGATAATCTCAGCAATCAAGCCACATAATGAATCCGGCCTCAAGTCCTCCAGACTAGCCCATTGCCAACATGCCAAAATCACATCTCATCCATGGAAGCCACAAGCCGTCGATGAACAGATGATACCAGGCGCTCTCGTGCGCGCTCGAATACATGGAAGGAATTCAAGAGTTACGCTCTTTGCTGAA
This sequence comes from Nicotiana paniculata, assembly GCA_005239505.1. Lineage (NCBI taxonomy): Eukaryota > Viridiplantae > Streptophyta > Magnoliopsida > Solanales > Solanaceae > Nicotiana > Nicotiana paniculata. The sequence goes on along the minus strand of MDKI01097577.1, from coordinate 6,967 downwards.
TACAACGTATTCGCACGACAAGAATTCAAGAAGGTGAGATTTTCCCTATGGGTTCCGCAACCTCTCTAAGATAAGTACAGACGTTTTCGTACCGATCCGCAAGACTCTACTAAACCTGCTCATGACTGGTGAGTCCTATGTAACCTAGCGCTCTAACACCAAACTATCACGACCCCAAATCCATGTCAGTTGTGATGGTACCTATCATGGAACTAGGCCAGCCAAAACCCAAACTTCAATCATAATAAGCTTCCATTTGCATCTTCACTATACCGATTACCCATAAAGGTTTCCTTTAAACATTTATAAAACAGTTAAAAATATACTGAATATTAAATACAACCCCCGAGAACCCGAAGTCACTGGTCATGAGCATCTACATAAAATATACAACTCAACAAAAATAAATTCTAAAATAGTAAGCAGGAGAGGGAGCAGGACTGCGAACTCATGCATCTACCTCGTAAACCTCCAAGAATCTCTGGAACAGATAGACATCTCACCCTGCCCTAAGACCTGAATCTGCACACAAGGTGCAGGGAGCACACCAACTCATTAGTAATGAAAATAAATTAGGTCTGAGCAGCAAGAAACACAATAAATCAATGCCATCAAATCACAAGATGCACATCCTTTCTTTCCAAATGAATAACATTGATATATGAAATCATCATGCCTTACAATCAACTTCAGAAAAATACTTTGAAGAATGTATATTTTTCAACAACTTCAAACCGAAAGATTTAGAATGAAAATGAAATGAATCATATAGAGGCCCCTCGGGCAAAATATATTTCATAAGCTCAGAGTGAAAGTAGTAAAATCATATGTAGCCCCTTGGGAAATACATAAATCATAATCAGCCCCTCGGGCATGCCTCACAGTCACTCATAATCAGTCACTTAGCACCTCACAGTCACTCAGCACGTCACAGTCACTCATGCCTCCCAATCACTCATCACTCGGCACTCTGTGCGCTCACTGGGTGTGTGTGCAGACTTTGGAGGGGCTAATATCAAGCCACATCGTGACGTATCATATCCTCGCAATCAGGTCCTCGACCTCACTCAGCAGTACCACTCAAAAAGCCCCTTGGGCGAATCAGTAAAACAGGGTTCTCGACCCAAAACATCATTTTTAAATCTCAAGGTAGTGTAAATCAGGATGAGTTTCGAAAACAGTAAGCAGAATGTGGCTGAGTGAAATCATTAATACATAGTGAGGAAAACAATAGTAAAAATCCCCCAAGGGGTCTAAACAGATCGGCACGAGGCCCCAAACACGGCTTATAGCCCAAATATTTCAACAAATCTTTAGAACATAATTTAACATAAGGTTTGGAATATGCAACTCAATAGTTGCCGCGGAGAGGACCTAGTCCAATCCAAAAATCAGTGCGCGCCACATACTCGTCATCCGACATGTGCGCCATTCAAAAATCAGTGAGAAATATGTAGTCCGGTATTCCATACCCTCAGGACAAGATTTATAACCATTACTTACCTCTACCGGGCCACAACACTAGTTCGATATGCTCTTGCCCCTCAAATTGGCTCCCGATTGCTCCGAATCTAGCCAAAACCAGTTCAACATCATCAATATATACTAAAGGAACACAACCCAATCGAAAACTATCAAATTATACAACAATCTCGAAATTCGGCCAAACCCGAGCCCTGGGCCCACTTCTCGGAATCCGATAAAATTTACATCACAGGAAACCTTATCCTCCCACGAGACCATACATACCAAGAACATCAATAATCAGACCACAATTGCACTAAAATCGCCAAAAGAAATCCCCAACTCTTTCCTCCTATTTTCCAAACTTTTCTTACTTTAATCCTTCATACAATCCTAATCCGAATCAAAATAGCATAGAAACGATGTTAATAACCCGAGAACTTACCTTCACTGAAGAACCACAAATTCCCTCTTCAAGTTGCCTTCAAAAGAGCTTCTCCCGCATGCAAAATGGTGGAAAGAAATAAATTTCATGGAGGCCCCTTTTTATACTGTTTTTACTAGCATTTCTGCACCTACGGACACTTAGTCGCACCTGCAGACCCGCACCTGTGGTCCCAGGTGCGCACCTGTGGAATCCCACTTAACGGACCAATTTCGCACCTACGACCAATCTTCCGCACCTGCGGCTTCGTACGTGCGGCCATCTCTTCGCACCTGCAACATCCCACCTACGGCTACCCATCCGCAGGTGCGGCCAACACCAGAAACTCACACCAGCAGCTAATTGCTGCAAATTTCCAAGTTCAAAACCCCGCCAACCATCCGAAATCAATCCCGAGCCCCTTGGGGTCCCAACCAAACATACCAAAACACCCCATAGCATTATTAAAACTTAGTCGCGCCTTCGAAACACCAAAAAAAACACGAAAATACCAAAATTACATCAATTCAAGCCTATGAACTTTAAAACATTCAAATTTCGCCAACTACACCGAAACCAACCAAAACACCTCCGATTGACCTGAAATTTTGCACACACACTCAAAATGACATTACAGACCTGTTCCAACTTCCGGAATTCCATTCCGATCCCGATAGCCTATTTTCCAATCCCGACCGAAAATCACCAAAAACTAACTTTCGCCAATTCAAGCCTAATTCTACACCGGACATCAAAACTTCAATCCAAACACACTTCTAAGTCCCAATTCACCTAACGAAGCTATCTGAGCCATAAAATCCGCATTCTGAGGTCGTTCACCAACAAGTCAACTCTCAGTTGACTTTTTCAACTTTTAGGCTACTTTAGGAGACTAAATGCCTCAATTCTCACCATGACCACTCCGGACCCAAACCAACTGACCCAACACAACAAAAACAGGCTAGCAATATATAACAAATGCAGAAATAGGAGAAACCGGGTAGATCTCACGGAACGACCGGCCGGGTCGTTACAGAAACAAATTTAATAAAATAGATAAATAAATATAAAAATACCATTTATGAAACTTAATATTATAAAATAATAATTGAATATTATAAAATATGCAAAAACTATTTTGACCTTGGAATAAAATGATAAATGCAATTAATTGTAAAATATAGGCTATTAATACAAAAATTGCAGATATAGCTAAAAATGCAAATGTAATTTTATGAAATGAAGTAAAAATGTTATAAAACATACATCTGGTGTATAATAAATTTTAATGATTAAGTCACCAAAAAATAATTTGAAAGGATAATTAATAAATATTTGAACAATTTAAATGCAAGGAAGTCAATTTTAAAGCCCTAAATATTATGAAAAAAGACTGAAAGTCCTTATATGACACCTGTAAATTGGTGATGATGCATAAATGATATTTTGAAAGTATATATGATATTTATAAAAATATGAGGGCAAAATTTGGCATCAACAGGGACGTGGTGACAATTTAACTCGTGGTGATTTTTCATACATTGCAATTATCATGCATATTATTAGTATTTTTAGCAATGCGTATAGTAGGAACAAGTGTCTGTAATGGTGTGTTTGAAATATCTATGAAATAAAATTATATTTCCAATAATGTTATCTCTAATTGACACTTAGCGTTGAGAATTCAATATAAAGCATAACATAAAATTAAAAAATAAAATATTTTTGTCACGCTCCAAAATTGAGGGATGAGAGCGGCGCCTAACCGAATGAACTCGGTCAAGCGAACCTGATTTGCCTTTCCTATCCCACGTGTTACCCCGTGATTTCAATATATATAATTCGTGTGAAATAGCCATTTATAACTTAAGCATAAACTTACGACTTGAATTCATTTCCACTCTTTATCATTTCTAACATATGATACCAAATACTTACAAAATACATACAACAACCACAAACAATTACATTACAAGAATCATCATTTCAAGGAACAGAAGTTCATATCAAGAATTCGTTTATTTGGGCTCATGGCACCATAGTTCTCACCAAGCAGTAATTCATGTACACGGTGTTGCCATAATCATTCAACTCATTTACATCATTTCACAATACCCTTTTTCATTACTTTCCACGCACGAATTTTAGCCATTATATACATTCCCATACTTGGGCACATTAACATTCTTTTATTCATCAACACATACTTTCATATTGATACCCTCGAGCATTTACGAGCTTTGCACATAATAAGATAGGCACATCAAAACACTTTTCACAATCTCATATAGCACGGTAGTATTGCAATCAACTAGGACAAGCAGAGAATACAATCTTACGTTTCAACACATTTGAAAAATCAATTCACATATTTTTAAACAAGGTACATATACCGTATGCTCAGACCGAACAAGAGGATTCTACAAAGGTTAAAGTTAGCCATACATACCTTGAATCAGGATTTTTTCCTTAATTTCTATCTCAAATCACCGGACCTTCTAGCACCTTCAATCTAATTCACAATGCGGCACATCAAACTTAGAATTATGAATCATGAACATGTCTTGAACTCAAACACTAGGTGTTCCCTTAGATTGCATGATCCCTTTTCAGTGAAGAATTACTTTAATCTACCCTCTTTTACTAGATTATAGCAGATTTGATACATGCATGCAAGACTCTTAACCCCATCTCCAAGAACTAACCTATGTGTGTTTCATTTCAACTAGAATCTGAGTATTAAGGGTAATGGGGTGGAAGCTTACCTCTTATGGTGAAGAAATTTGTGTTCTACTTGATTAGTTCCAAGCTTGAGTGATGAAGGAGGATCAATTTGATGAAGTTGGGGACTTTCTCTCTCTCGAACTCACTCTTGCTTCTCTCTATTTTATCAGATGGTCGTTAAAAATGAGGGGAAATGGGTTTTATATGGGTCTGGGTCGGGTTATAAAGATTGAAAAAATGGATAGTCCAAGATTTCGGACCTGGCTTTATCCAGGCTTTATCTACCTAAAGCCTGGTATGGCCTGGCTTTACCCGGGCTTTATCTACCTAAATCCTGGTCTGGCCTGGCTTTACCCGGGCTTTATCTACCTAAAGCCTGGTCTAGCCTGGCTTTATCCAGGCTTTATCTACCTAAAGCCTGGTCTGGCCTGGCTTTATCCAGGCTTTATCTACCAAAAGCCTGGTCTAGCTGCGACGAAATATTTTCAACTCCTCAGTGCATCGCTCAATCCCAAAACTCTGGAAGTACAATGTATTACCTACCTTGACACCATAAAACCTTAAATTACATAGTTAATTTTTTTTTCGGGGCCCTACATTCTCCCCTGCTTAGGATCAGTCGTCCTCGAATGAGGATCAAGGATTAACTAAGTTTTGTATATACTATATGCCAACCCTCAAATTTAACCAACTCCCAATTTTTTTTCCTGAAAAATTTGCCGGAGTTTCCTTTGTAAATAGGCCTATCCACCTGTCAGAGAGCCCCCGAAACACATTTCAACGAATTCCATAAAATTCAGTTACTTCAACAAATTCCACATAATTCAGTTACTTCAACGAATTCCACATAATTCAGTTACTTCAACAATTTCCACATAATTAAGTTACTTCAACGAATTCCACATAATTCAGTTACTTCAACAAATTCCACATAATTCAGTTAAAACAACAACACACAAATGTAATACAAATTAAGGATTCATAAGACAATGGGGGATTAGGGGAGTGGGGTGGCTCTACACAATATGACATGTAATGCAATTATTTAGAGGTAATCAACTTCATAAACGACTACCTGACTTATCCAAACAAATGGGGGTATTTCTTTTTCATTATATTTTTCGCTTCCCATGTGGCTTCCTTGACTTATAAGCTTCGCCATAACACATTCACGGAAACAATCCCAACCCCTGAACTTATCTAACAAAGATGACATCTAGATACCTCACATAAGCTAACTATCTATTAACTTTACCTTCAACAACTTCCACCGGGATGACACACAAAGGATCTCGAACTACCTTCTTCGACGTAGACATATGAAAGCACAAAATATATGAGGAAAAGCTATGGGGAAACATCATTCTCCTAGTGCAGCCTAGTGAGAAATGCGCTTATGTACCCATCCATTATCAATTCACATAACATCTCCAGGGGAAAAATATTGAGAATAATGTTCACCCTCTTAAATTCTAAATCTCTACGCGAACACCCAAACTAAAGCTGTGGTGACCTTTAATTCTCTAGGATGTGCTATCATATATCGACCATAAAATGACCTATGGAATATGTGTGATTGACAGGGTGATTCTTCCTCTTTGACACGTTTGAAATTTCAATACCAAATAGATCTAATACAATGAGGAACATCGGCGTTCAATATTGGGCTGGAATTATTCAGGAATCCATTAATGTTCTAAGCAAAGTCTTTCATGAGGTTATATGCTAAAGGACACGAAGATTATTACTAAAAATGCTGACGTTGTTAACCATTGTGACGACATTAATTATTAGACAAATGAAGAATAGAGGTAACTAGCACACATTGGTAAGGTGGGAACCATGTATGTGATCCTGAGATCTAAAAGAAGTGGGTCTCCCTAGACATGAGACACATGGGAGGCATGATCAGGAGGATGAAGATTCTAGCATTAGTTATCCTTAGGAGGCTACGAGTTATGCATGGGATAGTAACAATTGATTCTCTCCACACCTGTCCTACCCAGCGATAGTAAGCTCTACGGAGGAGCGGTCAAGTACGTCAAACCAGTTGTCTCTTTGAGTGTAAGGAAAATAAGTTTAGCTCAAAATGGTAGGATTCTCGCAACATGGTTGTGATTGAGACTTCAAAAGAATCACATGAAGTTGAATTACACTCCTAACATTAACTGACATAAGGGATCTATGCCACGTGCACATGAGGGTGAAAAGGAACTCAAACACCTATGACATTATCATCATCCAAACAACTTAACCCTTCCCGATGATTGACCTGATATGAGGTAACTAAAAATATGACAACTTGTCTTCTGAATTAGAATTCTTATGGTATGTGCAGAAACCTGGAAGCATCTA
>MDKI01097506.1:0-16891 GCA_005239505.1 Nicotiana paniculata | reverse complement strand
TACCGAAATACCGAACCGAAATTCTTAAATACCGAACCGAAGTACCGAATGCCCACCCCTAGAGGCTAGTATTCCACAGAGGGATTAGAGTTAGTCCTTAGGTTTAGAAAAGAGTTTATTTTGTAAATGATGTTTGGCTCATTGATATAGTGAAGAGTTTGGGAAAATCCTACTGGGAAGTAGGTCGTGGTTTTTTCACCTTTGAGTCAGGTGTTTTCCACGTAAAAATTGTTGTTTTCTTTAAAATTCTGCAATTACTTTTCCGCAAACTGTAGAATTTGGAACACCAAGAAGAACCAGGTTCTTCTATAGAGACTGCACTCGAAAATTGGACACCACATAAATCACCCCCCTCTTGTGTGGTATTGACGTATAAAACATCATTATGAATATTTGTAATTCCTTTTCTACTTCAGGAACTATTTTTGTGCTAAAATCTGCTACAAAAACTACAAAAACTTGTGATTTTATTGCATTTCTAGGTTGGTACATGATATCATACTCACTGAGTTCTATTGCCCACTTGGCTAATCTACCTGACAATTCTTGTTTATCCAAAATATTCCTTAAAAGATATGCAGTTATTATGGAAATAGGGTGACACTGAAAATAAGGTCTCAACTTTCTAGATGCCATAACTAATGCTAAAGAAAGTTTTTCTAAATGAGGATATCTAGTCTAAGCATCCAACAAAGATTTACTGACAAATAAATTGGAGATTGTTTACCTTTGTCTTCTCCAATCAAAACTGCACTTACAGCCATTTCTGAAACTGCGAGATAAACGAACAGTCTCTCACTCGAACTGATTTTGCTTTTTTAGCATTAGAAAGAATTTGAAACTTTTCTCCGAAGACTTAGAAATAATTCTTCCCAGAGCTGCTATCCCTCCTATCAATCTCTATACCTTTTTTTTTGCTCGTGAGTACATCAGGAATTTGTTCAATAACTTTGATCTTTGCAGGGTTTACCTCAATACCTCTATAAGATTCAAGAAAACCTAAGAACTTACCTGAAGCTACGTCAAAGTCACACCTTTCTGGGTTCAGTTTCATATTATAGTTGTAGAGGATCTCGAAGGTATTTGAAAGATTTTGAAAATGATCTTCTGTTCGTGCCAGATTTGACTAGCATATCATCAATATATACTTCCATAGTCATTCCCATGTGTTCTTGAAATATCTTGGTAACCAACCTTTGATATGTGGCTCCAGCGTTTTTCAAACCAATAGGCATGACTTAGTAACAATAAGTCCCCCTGTCCGTAAAAAATAAAGTTTTTTCTTCATCTAAAGGATTCATTTTTATTTGATTATAACCTCAATACGCATATAAAAAACTCAATAGCTCATGAATATTTTTGACAAGCTTTATTTAGATCAGTTTAATCTACGCAAACTCGCCATTTATCGTTCTTTTTTGGAACTACCACAATATTAGTATAACGACTCGGCCCGTCGTTTTGAGAGTTAGAGACCCAATCCCCTATTAACTACTTTCCCCATATCTATTTCTACTATTGTGATTTTCCGAGATGATTTGTTGTGAGTTTTGGACTGTTATGGGACACGTAGTCCCTAAATGAGAGCTTAACTCATAGAATTTGGACCATAGTCAAAACTGTGTGAAGACGGTTCTGGAATGGAATTTCGTAGATTCCGTTAGCTCCATTGGGTGATATTTGGATTAGGTGCGGGTCCGAAATGTGTTTAAGGGGTCCTTAGCTCATTTACGCTTGAAATGGCGAAAGTCAAAATTTTGGATTTTGGACCGGTAGTGGAATTTTTAATATCGGGGTCAGAATCCAATTCTAGAAGTTGGAGTAGGTCTGTAGTATTGAATATGACTTGCGTGCAAAATTTGGGGTCAATCGGACGTAGTTTGGTTGGTTTCGGCGTCAGTTGTAGAATTTTGAAGTTTCAAGTTCTTAAAATTTGGATTGGAGAGTGATTCGTGTTTTTGATGTTGTTAAATGTGGTTTGAAGGATCGACTAAGTCCGTATGGTGTTTTAGGATTGGTTGGTATGTTTAGTTAAAGTCCCGGAGGCCTCGGGTGTGTTTCGGATGCTCAACGGACTAGTTTTGGCCTTAGAAGAATGGCTGAAGTTCTGCAATCTGGTGTATCTGTTTTCCTTATACGCGATCGCGAGAGGGGATCCGCGATCGCGTAGTCTTAGCTGGGCGATGAGAGTTTTGTTTTTCGCGTTCGCGGGAAGGAGTATGCGAACGCGTAGTATCGGCGAAGTGGTGCATCGCGAAGGCGTGGGCTAGGCCGCGTTCACGAAGAAGAAATAAGGCATCCGTGGAGTTGGGTGTTGCTCTTCGCGGTCGTGTGAGATCAGTTGCGATCGCGTAGGTCTGAAAAGTAATTGCATCGCTTTCGCGTGGGAAGCAATTCGTTCGTGTAAAATTATGAGGCAGCGAAGTTGTTCTTTGCGATAACGAGGGTGCTTCCTCGATCGCGATTAAAGAAATAACTGGGAAGATTTAAAGTTCAAAATCGAGGGTTTTTGGTTCATAACTCAAAATTTGATTGAGAGCTCGGTAGAAGGCGAAATTTGGAGAGATTTTCGAAGGAAGTTTTTGGGTAATGATTCCTAACTCCTTTATGATTAATTTTCACTAATCTATGCTTAATTTTATCATTTAATTTCGGATTTGGGTGAAATTTGGGAAAATTTTGAGAAATGTTCTTAAGCCAAATTTTGGGATTTTTATCGAGATTTTAGTATCGGATTGGAGTAAATTTGGTATAGTTAGACTCGTGAGTGAATGGGTGTCTGTAATTTGTGAGTTTTACCCGATTCCGAAACGTGAGTCCGGGGAGGCTTTTGGGCGTTTTTCCTATTTTCTTGCCTTAGCTTTGAGTTCATTAGCTAAAGTAGTTACTTGTAGTTATATTTACGTTATGTAATTGATTTTATTAGATTTGGACCATTCGGAGTTGGATACTCGTGGCAAGAGCATCGTTTCGGGTCGATTTGAGTGTAGTTCGAGGTAAGTGGCTTGCCTAACCTTGTGTGGGGGAAACTCCCATTAGGATTTTGGTATTGTTGATATATGAGCGACGTGTACGTGAGGTGACGAGTACGTTCACGGGATATTGTTGTAAATCTCCATTTTCAACTAAATCATAAACTATTTTTCTTTTTTTGAACTACACTAGTATGTGTAATTACCTTGTTTAGGGTAGAAAAGCATGCCTACGTGTTTTGACTGTCTACTTGAAAATTCTGGCGCAGCATGTTTAATGAAACTCATGTTTTTCCTTAGTTTCACTTAGCCTAAACTGTAAATTTTGATGCTATGACTGTTGTGTCATTGGTTGAGATGCATATTTACTTTGGGACTACGGGCGTATTCCGGGAGATCCTCAGCACTGCATATTTATTTTGGGATTACGGACGTATTCCGGGAGATCCCCATGTATTGCATATTTACTTTGGGACTACGGAGGTATTCTGGGAGATCCCCCAGCACTGCATATTTATTTTGGGACTATACATATTCCGGGAGATCCCCCTGTACTGCATATTTACTTTGAGACTACGGGATGGTGTCCCAGGAGATTCTCCTATTATTCCTTTATTCTGGGCTGAGGGATTTCTTTGACTTCTATTTTACTATAGATTCTGTAATTATTTTACTGTAGTATATATATATCTCTTACTGCTTTCGTTCATTATATTTATACTGGTAGGGCCCTGACCTGACTTCGTCACTACTCGACCGAGGTTAGGCTTGGCACATACTGGGTACCATTGTCGTGTACTCACGCCCTTCCTACACATGTTTTCATAAGCAGATCCAGGTACCTTATGTACGCCCCTGTATTAGCCAGAAACAACACTCACTGGAGACTTCAAGGTATATTTGCACGTGTCCACAGATCCTCAGAGTCCCCCTCTATCTTTATGTGTTTCTTCCTCCTGTACTTCTTAGACTCTTGTACAGTAGACTGTAGATAGTTTTCGTAGAGCTTGTGTCTCATGGTTCCGAGTTTTGGAAGTGTTGCATATAATTGGTAAATTGGCTTACTTGTATATGTCGAGCGATATTTTTACCTTTATATAGTAATTTTGAAGCTTAGTTGGTTCTTATTATTCTTTACTTTCGAATTATTTCAATGTTAATAGTCTTACCTAGTCGTAGTGACTAGGTGTCGTCACGACGTCCTTTGGGGGGGAAAATGGGTCGTGACAAGTTGGTATCATATCCCTAGGTTCATAAGCATCATGAGTCACATGCCGATTTATTAGAGTCTCGCGGATCGGTGCGGAGACGTCCGTACCTATCTTCGATAGGTTATAGAACTGTTAAGAACAATCATACTTCTTGATTTCCTTGTCGTGTGAGTTATTGACATCAAAATTTTAAAATTTCTATTTTATTCTTTCTCACAGATGGTGAGGACCCGTACTGGGAGATCTGACGATCAGGCAGGCTATGAGTATTGCCAAGAGAGTGGAGGGCATGTTTTCCCGGGATAGAGAGGAGAGAGAGGCCAAGAGGTATCGAGAGACTGGTCATTTTTTAGGAGCTCGTGCGCCAACAGCACGCCATGGTAGGGGTTTTGTGAGCCGCCCTGTTCATTCAGCTCTTCCAGCAGCCAGCGGTGTTCCAGCTCCTCCTAGATCTCAGGAGCCTTATTATGCACCGCCAGTATCCAGTATGCCTCCTGCTCAAGATGCTATTACCGGCCAGTCCAGCAGGCCAGGTCCAAGCCAGTCTTAGCCACCACGTCCTCCGAGGGGTTGTTATGAGTGTGGTGATACTCGTCACATGGTTAGGGATTGTCCCAGATTCAGGAGGGGTGCACCTCCACCGACTTCTCAGCCACTACATGCTCCAACGGGTCCTCCGGCCATTCTTCCAGCCCCAGTTGTCGCCCCACCTACTCAGGAAGCTCGAGGTGGAGGTTGGGGAGGTTGAGGTCGTCCTAGAGAGGGAGGCCAGGCCAAGTATTATGCCCTTCCAGCCCATTCAGAGGCAGTTGCTTCAGATTCTCTCATCACAGGTATTATCCCCTTCTGTCATAGAGCTGCATCGATATTATTTGACCCAGGCTCTACGTATTCATATGTGTCTTCTTATTTTGCTACAAATTTGGGGGTATCACGGGATTCTTTGAGTTCCCCTATTTATGTATCTACTCATGTGGGAGATTCTCTTGTTGTGGACCGAGTATATTGGTCGTGTTTGATTTCTCTTAGTGGTTTTGAGACTAGAGCCGATTTATTATTGCTCAGTATGGTAGATTTTGATGTTATCTTGGGCATGGACTGGTTGTCACCCCATTATGCTATTCTTGATTTTCACTCTAAGACCGTGACGCTGGCTATGTTAGGCTTACTGCGATTAGAGTGGAGAGGTACCTTAGAGTTTGCTTCCCACAAGGTCATTTCATTTCTTAAGGCTCGCTGAATGGTTGAGAAGGGGTATGATGCGTATTTGGCCTATATGAGAGATGTCAGTATTGATACCCCTACAGTTGAGTCAGTCCTAGTAGTGAGGGATTTCCCCGATGTGTTTTCAGCTGATCTTCCGGGCATGCAGCCTGATAGAGAGATTGATTTTTGCATTGATTTGTTGCCGGGCACTCAACCCATATTTATTCCTTCTTACCGTATGGCTCCTCCGAAGTTGAAGGAGCAGTTCCAGGATTTGATTTATAAGGGTTTCATTAGACCCAGTGTGTCACCTTGGGGTGCTCCTGTCTTGTTTGTGATGAAAAAGAATGGTTCTATGCGTATGTGTATTGATTATCGCCAGCTGAACAAGGTTACAGTGAAGAAAAGGTATACATTGCCTCGCATTGATGATTTGTTTGATCAGTTACAGGGTGCTAGGGTGTTTTCCAAGATTGACTTGCGTTCTGGCTATCATCAGTTGAAGATTCGGGAGCCGGATATCCCGAAGACTGCTTTCAGGACCAGATATGGTCATTATGAGTTTCTGGTCATGTCATTTGGGCTGACCAATGCTCCAACAGCCTTTATGAATTTGATGCACAATGTGTTTCAGCGTTATCTTGATTCTTTCATCATTGTGTTTATTGACAACATTCGGGTATATTCCCGGTCTCGGGAAGATCATGAGTAGCACCTGAGGACCATGCTTCAGACTTTGAGGGAGAAGAGATTGTATGCAAAATTTTCTTAGTGTGAATTCTGGCTTGATTCAGTGGAATTCTTGGGTCACGTAATGTCTTGTGATGGTATCAAGGTAGATCCGAAGAAGGTGGAGGCAGTGCAGAGTTGGCCTAGACCATCATCAGCTATAGAGATTCGTAGTTTCCTTGGTTTGGGGGGATACTACCGTTTCTTTGTAGAGGGTTTTTCATCTATTGCAGCACCTATGAACAGGCTGACCCAGAAGGGTGCTCCGTTCAGGTGGACTGAGGAGTGTGAAGAGAGATTTCAGAAGCTCAAGACATCTTTGACTACAACCCTAGTTTTGGTATTGCCTACAGGTTTGGGGTCTTACATTGTCTAGTGTGATGCCTCGAGGATTGGTCTTGGAGCGATATTGATGCAGGACGGTAGGGTGATTGCCTACCCGTCCAGACAGCTGAAGGTGCACGAGAAGAATTATCTTGTCCATGATCTCAAGTTAGCAGCCATTGTTCACGCCTTGAAGATCTGGCGTCATTATTTGTACGGTGTTCCTTGTGAGATCTACACTGATCACCAAAGTTTACAGCACCTGTTCAAGCAAAAGGATCTTAATTTGCATCCGCGGAGGGGGCCGGAGCTACTTAAAGACTATGATAGCACTATATTGTACCACCCGGGGAAGGACAATGTAGTGGTTGACGCCTTGATTCACCGGGCGGAGAGTTTGGGGATTTTGGCATATCTTCCGGCAGCATAGAGGCCCTTAGCATTGGATGTTCAGGCTTTAGCCAGTCACTTTGTGAGATTGGATATTTCATAGCTGAGCCGAGTATTGGCTTGTGTGGTTGCTCGGACTTCTCTTTATGACCGTATCAGGGAGCGCCAGTATGATGATCCCCATCTTCTATTCCTTCAGGACGGGGTTCAGCAAGGTGATTCTAGAGATATGACTATTGGTGATGATGGCATGATGAGGATGCATGGCCGGATATGTGTGCCCAATGTGGATGGGCTTCGGGAGTTAATTCTTGAGGAGTCCTACAACTCGCGGTATTCCATCCATCCGGGTGCCGTGAAGATGTACAAGGATTTGAGGCAGAACTACTAGTGGAGGAGGATGAAGAAGGATATAGTTGGGTTTGTGGCCAAGTGTCTCAACTATCAACAGGTCAAGTATGAGCATCAGAGACCGGGTGGCTTGCTTCAGAGGTTAGGGATCCCAGAGTGGAAGTGGAAGTGGATTACTATGGACTTTGTAGTTGGACTTCCACGAACTTTGAGGAAGTTCGATGCTATTTGGGTAATCGTGGATCGGCTGACCAAGTCATCTCATTTCATCCCAGTGGTGGCTACTTACTTTTTAGAGAGATTGGTTGAGATTTAAATTAGAGAGATTGTCCGCCTTCATGGTGTCCTAGTATCCATCATTTCAGACAGAGGTACACAGTTCACATCACGATTTTGGAGAGTCGTACAGCAGGAGTTGGGTACTAGGGTGGAGCTGAGCACAACCTTTCACCCTCAGACGGACAGGCAGTCTGAGCGCACGATTCAGATTCTTGAGGATATGCTCTGTGCTTATGTGATAGATTTTGGAGGGTCATGGGGCCAATTCTTGCCACTTGCGGAGTTTGCCTACAACAACAGTTATCAATCCAGCATTCAGATGGAACCGCATGAGGCTCTATATGGTAGGCGGTGTCGGTCCCCAGTGGGTTGGTTTGAGTCGGGCGAGGCCTGATTGTTGGGTATAGACTTGGTCAAGGATGCCTTGGATAAGGTGAAGGTGATTCAGGATAGACGTCGCACAGCCCAGTCTAGACGGAAGAGTTATGTGGACCGGAAGGTTCGCGATTTAGCATTCATGGTTGGAGAGCGGGTCTTGCTTCGAGTATCGCCTATGAAGGGCATCATGAGGTTCGGGAAGAAGGCAAGCTGGAGCCCGAGGTACATTGGTCCGTTTGAGATATTGTAGCGTGTTAAGGAGGTTGCTTATGAGCTTGGCTTACCTCCTAACCTAGCTGGAGTTCATCCGGTATTCCACGTTTCTATGCTCCTGAAGTATCACGGTGATCCGACTCATGTATTGGATTTCAGCTCAGTCCAGTTGGACAAGGATCTATCTTATGTTGAGGAGCCAGTGGCTATTTTCGACAGAAAGTTCAGAAAGCTAAGGTCAAAGAATATTTCTTCAGTAAAGGTCCTGGGGAAGGGTCAACCGGTCGAGGAGGTGACTTGGGAGACTGAACGGGATATGCGCAACCACTACCCTCATCTATTCACAGCTTCAGGTATGTCTTTATACTCATTCGAGGTCGAACAATTGTCTTAAGAGAGGGAGTATGTAACGACCCGAATGATGGTTTTGAGAGTTAGATCCCCAATCCCCTATTAACTTCTTTCACCATACCTATTTCTGCTATTGTGATTTGCCGGGATGATTTGTTGTGAGTTTCGGAGTGTTATGGGAAACTTAGTCCCTAAATGAGCTTAAGTCTAAGAATTTGGACCGTAGTCGAAACTGTGTGAAGACGATTCTGGAATGGAATTCTGTCGATTTCGTTAGCTCCGTTGGGTGATTTTGGACTTAGGGGCGGTTTCGGAATGTGTTTTGGGGGTCCGTAGCTCATTTAGGCTTGAAATGGCAAAAAGTCAAAATTTTGAAGTTTTGGACCGGTAGTGGAATTTTTGATATCGGGGTCAGAATACGATTTCGGAAGTTGGAATAGGTCTGTAGTGTTGAATATGACTTGTGTGAAAAATTTGGGGTCAATCGGACGTAGTTTGGTTGGTTTCGGCGTCGGTTATAGAATTTTGAAGTTTCAAGTTCTTAAAGTTTGGATTGGAGGGTAATTCGTGTTTTTGATATTGTTCAATGTAGTTTGAAGGCTCGACTAAGTCCGTATGGTGTTTTAGAATTGGTTGGTATGTTTGGTTGAAGTCCCGGGGGCCTCGGGTATGTTTCAGATGCTCAACGGATTATTTTTGGACATAGAAGAATGGCTGAAGTTTTGCAATCTGGTGTATCTGGTTTCCTTATACGCGATCGCGAGAGGGGATACGCGATCGCGTAGGCTTAGCTGGGCGATGGGAGTTTTGTTCTTCGCGTTCGTGGGCAGGAGTATGCGAACGTGGAGTATCGGCGAAGTGGTGCATCGCGAACGTGCTGGCTAGGCCGCGTTCGCGAAGAAGAAATAAGGCAGCGGTGGAGTTGGGTGTTGCTCTTCGCGGTCACGTGAGGTCAGTCGCGATCGCATAGTTATGAAAATCCACTGCATCGCATTTGCGTGGGAAGCTACACGTTCGCATAGAGTAAAATTATGAGGCAGCGAAGTTGTTCTTCGCGATCACGCGGGTGCTTCCGCGATCGTAATTAAGGAAATAACTGGGCAGATTTAAAGTTCAAAATCGAGGATTTTTGGTTCATAACTCAAAATTTGATTGAGAGCTCGGTAGAAGGCGAAATTTGGAGAGATTTTCGAAGGAAGTTTTTGGGTAATGATTCCTAACTCCTTTATGATTAACTTCCACTAATCTATACTTAATTTTATCATTTAATTTTGAATTTGGGGGTGAAAATTGGGGGGAAATTGAGAAAAGTCCTTAGGCCAAATTTTGGTATTTTTATCGAGATTTTAGTATCGGATTGGAGTACATTTGGTATAGTTAGACTCGTGAGTGAATGGATGTCTGTAATTTGTGATTTTTACCCGATTTCGAGACGTGAGCCCGAGGAGGCTTTTGGGCGTTTTTCCTATTTTCTTGCCTTAGCTTCGAGTTCATTAGCTAAAGTAGTTACTTGTAGTTATATTTACGTTATGTAATTGATTTTATTAGATTTGGGCCATTCGGAGTTGGATACTCGTGGCAAGAGCGTGGTTTCTGGTTGATTTGAGTGTGGTTCGAGGTAAGTGGCTTGCCTAACCTTGTGTGGGGGAAACTCTCCTTAGGATTTTGGTATTGTTGATATATGAGCGTCGTGTACATGAGGTGACGAGTACGTACACGGGCTATTATTGTAAATCTCCATTTTTCACTAAATCATAAACTATTTTTCCTGGTTTGAACTACACTAGTATGTGTAATTACCTTGTTTAGGATAGAAAAGCATTCCTACGTGTTTTGACTGTCTACTTGAAAATTCTGTGCAGCATATTTAATGAAACTCTTGTTTTTCCTTAGTTTCACTTAGCCTAAACTATAAATTTTGATGCGATGATTGTTGTGTCATTTGTTGAGCTGCATATTTATTTTGGGACTACGGGCGTATTCCGGGAGATCCTCAGCACTGCATATTTATTTTGGGATTACGGACGTATTCCGGGAGATCCCCCCCTATTGCATATTTACTTTGGGACTACAGACGTATTCCGGGAGATCCCCCAGCACTGCATATTTATTTTGGGACTACGGACGTATTCCGGGAGATCCCCCTGTACTACATATTTCCTTTGGGACTACGGGACGGTATCCCGGGAGATTCCCATGTTGTTATTCCTTTGTTTAGAGCTGAGGGCTTTCTTTGACTACTATTTTACTGTAGATTCTGTGATTATTTTACTGTAGTATATATATCTCTTACTGCTTTCATTCATTATATTTATACCGGTAAGGCCCTGACCTGACCTCGTCACTACTCGACCGAGGTTAGGCTTGGCACTTACTGGGTACCATTGTGGTGTACTCATGCCCTTCCTGCACATGTTTTCGTGTGCAGATCCAGGTACCTCACGTCCGCCCCTGTATTAGCCAGCAGCTTCAGTCACCGGAGACTTCAAGGTATATCTGCACGCCTCCGCAGATCCTCGGAGTCCCCCTCTATCTTTATTTGTTTCTCCCTCATGTACTTCTTAGCCTCTTGTATAGTAGATTGTAGATAGTTTTCGTAGAGCTTGTGACTCATGGTTCCGGGGGGAAGTGTTGCATATAATTGGCAAACTGGTTTACTTGTATATGACGAGCGTCATTTTTACCTTTATATAGTAATTTTCAAGCTTAGTTGGTTCTTATTATTCTTTACTTTCAGATTATTTCAATGTTAATAGGCTTACATAGTCGTAGCGACTAGGTGTCGTCACGACGTTCTTCGGAGGGGAAAAACAGGTCGTGACAATTAGCTAACCAATTAGGATATTTTACCTCACGTATTGAACCGATCTTTAAGAGTTTTTGTACCTCATCATGAATCACTTGATTTTTGGATGAACCTTGCTTCCTCTTCTTTTTCTTGACAGGTATGTATGATGGATCTTCAATCAATTTATGAGTCATCACCTCCGGAGGTATACCTGTCATATCCGAATGAGACAAGGCAAAACAATCTGCGTTAGCTTTTAAAAATTCAAGTAACTTACCTCTCATTCCTGGGCTCAACTTTTCTCCAATATAAACTTTTCGATCTGGCCATTGTTCGAATAGCATAACAGCTTCAAGCTCCTCAATTGTTGTTGTGATTTTTTTCATTCTCCTTTGGTTCTTGAATTACATCCGGTCTCGAATCCATATCAGTTTGCTTTGATACATTTTCAAATGAGATTTGATTTACCACGTCTTCCACGAAATCCTCATTTGTATCAATGATTTCCTTGTGTGACTGCACCACTGAATTGATATTCTTAGAAGTTTATTGATCTCCTTGAATTTGTTGAATTCCCCATTTTGAAAGAAACTTAATAACTTGATGCAACATAGATGGCACAACATCCATGTCATGAATCCATGGCCTCCCAAGAATCACATTATAGGCCATGTCCGTGTCTATTACTTGAAATTTCGTCTCTTTAATGACTCTTTCCGCAAATGTAGTTAACATTATATCCCCCTTTGTAATAACAGTTAAATTATCGAATCCAGATAAGGAACGTGCTTTTGGTATCATCTGGTCGCCAATTTGCATTTCGTTTACCACTCGCAATAAGATAATATTCACGGAGCTACCTGGATCAATCAAAACTCGTTTTACATTAGTATCATGTATAAGTAAAGATATTACCAGTGCATCATTGTGAGGAATCATCAAGCCATCCGCATATGCATCATCAAATGTTATGCTATCTTCTTCCAAGGTTTGACGAACTCGCTTTCCATGGGTTACTGTGAATTTTGTCGTCTTTTTTGAAGTTGTGTACGTTACACCGTTGACTTCTTCTCCCCCGCTTATCAAGTTCACTGTTCTCTTTGGAGATGGAGTTTTTGGAGGTTCTTGTCTATTTTTCATGTAAGACTGTTTACCTGTCTCGCTGAACAGGTCTGTCAAGTATCCCTACTTCAACAAATGTTCTACCTCACCTTGTAACAGTCTGCAATCTTATGTTTTATGGCCGTGGTCATTATGAAACTCGCACAAGAAATATAGATTTCTTCTATTTGGGTTTGATCTCATTTCCTTTGGCCATCACACCTTATCTCCCATACTCCTTAAAACAGCTACTAACTCAGAAGTGCTGATATTGAAACTATAGTCTCCAATCCTTGCATTTGCGTTGGTATCCCTATCACGCACATCTTGTTCTTTTATGAATCTAGATGATGATGATGATCCTGAGTTTCTATTCCTTAATCTATGATCGGATCATACATTTTATGGTTTGGACCGTGCTTCTCGCCCTGAGGGTCCCATATAAGGCTCGTACCTATTTTTACCGGACCTTTTTTCAGATTTTGACCACCTCGAACCTGTTCTCTCATCGACCTTTGACTGAGCAACTATGTCTTCTTCAATCCTTAGCTTGGTACTATACCTGTTATATACATCATTGCATATTGTTGCAGGGAATTCTCGTAAGCTCTCCTTGAGCCTTCTCGTGGCTTCTGAACATTTTTCGTTTAGATTACTTGTGAACGCTATGGATGCCAATTATCAGGTACTTTTGGAAGCATCATTCTTTCACGTTGGAATCTATCAAAAAATTCCCTGAGTAATTCTGTATCTCCTTGCTTCACTTTGAATATATCTTCCATTATCTATTAGGAGGCATTGTCATCATATGGAAAGATGACAACCTGAAGATTGATGATGTCTCAACCACCCCCAAGGTATCAATGCCATGGTCAGGGTAACTCCTTCTTCCACCCCTTGGCTTTTCACTACGCCAACAACACTTACGCTAACAGAAGAACTCTTTGGGACCAGCGTAGAACCATTTCTTATGGTTATAGGGGGCTGGCTAGTAGGGGTCTTCAATGAAGTCCTAAGGGCCAGAGATAAGTAGGGGGAAACTGTATCTCTACACCAAGAGCTAACATGTTCTGGCACTGCCAGAAACATGGCAAGCTTATTGACTTGGGTTTTAAGGGGAGTGAATACACTTGAACTAACATGAGGTACAGGAATATGAGTCAACTCATCCTAAAAAGACTAGATATGTGCTTTGCCAATAATGAGTGTATCCAGGGTTACCCTTCTAGCAATGTGAGCCACCTCCCTAGAACACATTCTAACCATTGCCCTGTGCTGATCAACCTGTGGCCTGATGCTTTCAATAATTCAAATAGGCCTTTTAGGTTTGAACCCATGTGGTATAGACACCCATCCTTCTCTACCATTGTCCAACAAGCCTAGGGGAGTGGTAGCCTTGAAAGGAGTACAACTCAATTCCAGTCCCAAGTGTTTACCTGGAACAGAACTGTGTTTGGTAATATATTTAATAAAAAAAAGCATATTCTTGACAGACTTGGGGCATTCAAAAATCTAATGCGTACCCTTTTAGCACCTTCCTGCAGAGTCTAGAAGGTCAACTTCTAGAGGAATATTTCTCGATCCTTAATTGTGAGGAGGTCTTTTGGAAAACTAAGTCTAGGATCAACTGGTTGATGCACTGGGATGTTAATACTAGGTTCTTCCATGTCTCAACCCTCAATAGGAGAAGAAGGAATAAAACCATGGCCCTATGAGGTAGGGAAATGGATTGGGGAGCAGCATGAAATCCAAAACACTATATACCATTACTACTCCAATCTATTCACCACTGAACACCTAGTCTCATCCACACCCTGGAAAAGCACTACCTGTAATGCTCATACCATGTCCAATAGAGAGAAATCTATGTTGATTTCCCCTTAAGGAGTAGTGAAATCAAGGTCTCCATGTTTGTTTTTAAACCTACAAAGGCCCCTGGACCTTATAGTCTCCACCCTCTTTTTTACCAAAGATACTGGAATATACTTGAGAGCAAATTTTTTGTAATCAGACTTTCAATACCCTAGAAATGAAGCCTGAAGTTAACACAACCTATCTATATTTGATCCCTAAGTGTTCCAATTCCACAATCCTTAAGAATTTCAGACCTATTAGGCTATACAACACTATGTACAAACTGATTACCAAAATATTTGTCAATAGAATCAAGCTTGTCCTCCCTTTCATCATTGGTCTAAGCCATGCCAATTTCCTGTCCAATAGGAAGGCCAGTGATAATGCCATCATAGTAAAGGAATATATCAGTCATTTCACTAAGATGAAAGGGAAAATGCTAACATGATCCTCAAAATTAACCTAGAAAAGGCATGGACAGATTAGAATGGTCCTTTATAAGAGACACTCTGGTGTCCTTTGGTTTTCCCCACAATCTGGCCAAGTTAATCATGTTTTGCATCTCTTCAAGCTCTATCTTTGTCCTGATAAATGGGGGTAGGACTGAATTCTTTCATCCTAGTAGGGGTATCAGACAAGGGGACCCTATGTCCCCTTACATTTTCATCATGTGCATGGAAAGAGTATCTAGGAGCATTGAGGCCCAAGTGCACAATAGTAGTTGGTTTCCTATCAAAATTAGCCACAATGGGTCTCCCGCTTATTCTTTGTTGATGACCTAACCCTATTTGATAGGGAAAACACCAAGAACTGTTCCACCATCATGGAGACAATGCACCAGTTCAGCAGCCTGACTGGCCAAAGGGTCAATACCCTAAAGTCCAAAGCTATCTTCTCCACAAACTGTCATCAGGATACAATAGATATCTTAGCTAGGACTTTGGACATTAAAGCCAGAACCACTTTTGTTAAATACTTAGGATTTGAAATCTTCTGTAAGAGGCCAACCAATGGGAATTTCCAGTTCATCATTAATAATACTCAAGCTAAGCTAGTTGGCTGGAAAACTAACTTTATGAACATGGTTGGGAGAACTACCTTAGTCAAATCCTCTTTGGGTTGCATCCCTAGTCATGTTATGCAGTACATTAGGTTACCTGCGCAGGTGTGCAATAAAATTGATAGGATTCAAAGGAATTTCATCTGGGACACTACTGTTGTTACGAGAAAAAAGTATCTGATCAAGTGAGGTATCATTACTAAGCCTAGAAAAATAGGGGTATTGGTGTGCATAGAGCTGGCTTTAGGAAAACTTCCACCCATACTAGCCTATCATGGAGGATGTATAACAAACCCAATGCCCTTTGGGCCAGAGTGTTATTTCACAAACACTGCACTAGGAATCACCATAACAAGCACATTGCCTCTAGAACCTGGACTAGCATCGAGAATGGGTGGAAAGTGTGTAGGGATGTCAATAGGTGAATAGTGCATAAGGGTGATAGAATTAATCTAATGACAGATGTATCCAAAAGTTAGAACCTCTTAGAGCTTTGATTATTGGACCCCTTAATAGGGGATAGGAGTGTCACGACCCAAATTCTATTCTAGGTCGCGATGGCGTCCAACACCGATATTAGGCAAGCCAACACTATTCATCTAGTGAGTCCCATTTATTTTATTAAAAACCTTTCCAATAAAATCTTAATTTAACATTCGAAAATAGCAAATGATGAAGGCAAATTAGATTGCAATGATCAAAAGAAGTCAAGTTTAAATAATTGCATCCCCAAAATAATAGTCTACCAATGTGTGTGTCAGGAACTAGTATCACAAATATATGGGCGTCTAGTAGAATAAACAAAAGAATACATCTACCCTACTGCCTGAAATAGAATAGATAGTCAAAGCAAAATAAAGACTCCAACGCGTTGTTGAATGGCATTAGAATAATCAGCTCAACGTGGAATCTCATATCAAGTGTGAAGAACGCGCTCCGGACTGATATTTAGATGCACTTGCCTCAGAACCTGTACAATTAAGTACAAAAACGTAGAATGAGTACATAAACATTATGTACCTAGTAAGTATCTGGTCTAACCTCGAAGAAGTAGTGACGAAGGGTCGACTTGACACTTACTAAGGGCTAAACAATATAATTAAGCATGTGACTGGGATGTATATCATGGCCAAATAGAAAAAATAACAGGAAATAACAAGCTTTTCCATAAATATAGATATATGTAAATTCTTATCGTTTCAGTTGACAATTTGTGTTCTAAGGCATTTTAAACAATTCAAGTCGCAATAGTGCCAATCAAATAGCATGCGCAGATAGTGTCGTGGGTGTACGACCCGATCCAACATAATAATAAAATGTGCATTGTCGGAGGGTCGAAAGAAGCAAACCATAGTATATCTATTACCCCGCTCGCGGTTCATACATGTGACGCGATCAATACAATTAAGCACATCAACCAGGAAAATCAAGAATTTATCAAGAAAACAAATACTTAAGAAATGTCAATTTCCCTTTTATGGTCAAGAATATATTGTTCAATCTATTAGGATTTATTTACCAAATTGATATGATCTAAGCAAGTTGAATTTACAATAAAGTTTCAATTATAACAAGTAAGCATGTTTTTGAGTCCTAGGCTACCCGGACTTAGCATGATAGTAGTTGTTGGTTGTTTTCCCAATGCACACGCAAGTGTACGTGGTCGACAAGTAATATAGGATTT
>ML325856.1:0-49069 GCA_005239505.1 Nicotiana paniculata | reverse complement strand
CCCCGCCCCTCAATCGTCCCCCTTTATTAAGTGGCCTTGGTATAATGATGATCTACACTAGTCGAGGGTGGTACGAAAAAAAAAGATTATGAAATTCAGATGTGACTTGGTAAGTTGTCAAAAGTTTGCATAATCTGATTAACTGTGCAAATAAATGTGAAGCTTATGTTATTTGTTTACAATATTGAATAATAACATGACGAGCTAATTAGCGTGGGCATTTTACTTGAAAGTTGTTAAAGTCTACCTATGTTTTGAAATCTCTTGAGCTGTGAGTCATATACCATCATTAAGCGTTTCTCTAACTTTTGCTCAAGGACGAGGAGCGAAGTCTTAAATTTGGAGGAGTTTGCAAGGAAGAAATCCTACTATGTCATAACTTCAATATGTACATGTTACATGATTGAGAATTCATCATGAAGTCCATCTAATTCTCCTTTAAGACTATGTTGTTGAATGATCAAAACTGAGGCAGTTACTGAGAAATCAGAAGCAGAAAGAATATCTCCAATAGGACCTAACTCTGGACACTCCTCCCAATCACTCATCCCTACTGTTAACACAGAATTTACCCTCCCACCACGTCCAACAATAAACAAACCATATTGCCCTTCTAATGACCTTAATGTAGAAAATGTTTGTCCAGAGTTGACAAGGTATTTCTCCACATACGCAACAACTCCTCCAGCAACATGTTTATCATAAAATTCCGCAAAGCATTCATCGTCAATCTTCATTTCTTCCAAATGTTCAGTGGTATTGGATTTTGCTCTACCAACTCTTGATGAGACACTATCTCCAGGGGCCTCTACTAGAAACCTGATTACTGTCAGTTTTACTCCAGGGTGTCGCGCCACACGTCCTGCATACACAAGTGCTTCCCTGTCATCTTTGCCACCAATAAAGATCACTGCTGCATTTAGGGATATGGATGATCTTGATATTACGGTTTTACCAAGACATCTGTCTACTAAAATCCCCACAGAACAAGGTGCATTCCGAAGAACCTACATGAAAATGTCATATGTCAAAACAAATAATTTGGAATATCCAACTACCCGTACATATAAAAGTTAAGACCCAATATCATTTAGTATTACAAGTCATGTGTTTTTGCACACAACTACTTAATGTGGATGGATATCTTTCATTTAGTTCCACTAGAATGGAGAGAAAGGATATCTCGTAGACAGTGGCGGAGCCAGCATTTTCACTAGGGGTATTAATATATAAGAACTTAAATACACTGTAAAATGAAGGGGAGTCAATCTTTAGTAAATATACATAAAATAATTTTTTTATCTAGCAATGCTGTATACTTTTCTGGCGAAGGGGTGTCACCCCTAGATTAAATGTGGCTCCGCCACTGCTTGTAGATGATTATTAAGTTTGTTTGTTATTTTTCTAGCTAAACTGCGCTTTTAGCTGTGGTATGGAGTTAGCTATTAGGTTTCATGTTTAGATGTGTTGGTTTGAGGTAGGAAGATTAGTGATCAAAGAGAGAATTTTTTTTATATTTGTGAAGGATAATTTTCATTCACCTTTCTTAATTTCACTTGATTTGGTTTGATGATACAAATGGCTAGAATACATGGGGTATTTATAGTAAAACTCCTACATGCATCTAGTCTACTTCTCATGTGGACATACTAATTATGTTCACATAAGTTCACACATTACATAAATAAGTTCATACCCTAGTTAATGTATGTAGCTACTAATCTAGTTCATGAACTAGTGTAGACTAATGTGGACATATGTGAACTAATGTAGACAAATGGGGACAAGACAATACATTAATTTTAACACTCCCCCTTAATGTTTTGTTCTTGGACTCCCAAAAGCTCACGAAACTTGATGAACTTCTCCTTGGGTAGTGCCTTGGTAAAAATGTCCGTAACTTGATCCTCGGACTTGCAAAACTTTGGCTCGATCACTCCTTCTTAAACTTTTTCTCTGATGAAGTGATACTTCACTGCTATGTGCCTTGTTCTGCTGCTGTAAATTGGATTCTTTGTCATTGCTATGGTTGATTTATTGTCACAAAACAACTTTGTTGCGTTGTCTTGCTTTTCTCCAACATCTTCTAAAATTCTTCTAAGCCAGACTGCTTGAGAAGTTCCAATTGCTGCTGAAATATATTCAGCTTTTGCTGATGATTGTGCTACTGTTTCTTGCTTCTTTGATTGCCAAGAAAATGCTCCCGATCCAAGTGAAAAAACAAAAAAGCATATGTGCTTTTCATGTCATCTTTTGAACCTGCCCAATCACTGTCACAAAATCCAATTAAAGTTAATTCTTCACCCTTGAAATATTTGATGCCATAAGCCAAGGTTCCTTTGATGTTACGAAGAACTCGTTTGGCTGCTCCAAGGTGAATATGACTGGGACTTTGCATAAATCTTGACAACAAACTAGTAGCAAACATTATATCGGGCTCGTAGCCGTTAGATACATCAAACTACCAATGATTCTGTAAAGAGTGTTGTCCACTTTTCTTCCACCATCATTTTTCATCAGCTTCTCATTTGAAGCGAGTGGTGTTGGTACTGCTTTGCACCCAAACATATTAAATTTTTTAAGAATTGTTTTAGCATAACTTTGCTGAGAAACAAATACTCCATCATCCTCTTGAGTAACTTCAAGACCAAGAAAATGATGCAATAGATCCAAATTACTCATTTCATATCTTTTCATCATGTCTTTTTTGAACTCAGTAACTGCAGCCTCATTGTTACCGGTAAAAAATCATATCATCAACATAAATTGCAACAATAAGAATAGAGTTACTTTTCTTCTTGACATAGAGAGTAGGCTTGCTTTTGCTTTTAATGAACCCACTTTGCAAGAAGTACTTATCAATTTGACTGTACCATTGTCAGGGTGCTTGTTTCAACCCGTACAAGGCCTTCTTGAGCTTGTATACTTTATCTTCTTCTCCTTTAATCACAAAGCCATCAGGTTGATGAACATAAATTTCTTCTTAAAATTCAACATTCAAAAAAGCTGATTTCGCATCAAGCTGATATAATAACCAACCCTTTTGTGCTGCTAATGAAATAAATGTCCAAATTGTATCTTTGCGGGACACTAGTGCAAAAGTTTAATGATAATCAACATCAGCCTGTTGTGAATACCCTTTTGCAACAAATCTTTCTTTGTGCTTCATGATGGAGCCATCTGGATTATTTTTTTTCTTGTAAATCCATTTTACTCCAATAACTTTTCGATTTACTAGCTTGTTTACCAACTCTCAAGTCTGATTTTTCTCAATCATTTGGAGCTCTTCTGCCATTGCCTTCTTCCAAACTTCCTCCTCACCTGCTTCTTCAAAACTTGCTGGTTCAACCATGCTATAGTTTCATGAAGCATAAATGTCAGCAAGGTCTTTCATTTTAACAGGAGTACTTGTTGGACTCGATGTGCTAGAGCTCGCTTCGTTGCTTGAAGGTGAGGAAGGATCAACTTCTGGAATTTCTTCCTCCTAATTTTCTTCTTCATTCTCACAAAATTTCTCAAATTATTTTGAGGTATATTCTTTACCTCGATCACTTCTTAGAACCTTTACATATTTTTCACTTTGTTTTTCCACAAGGCTCTTGAATTTTTTAAAAATGCTATAAACCTCAGATTTTTGTTTCATAAAATAAACCCAATTCATTTGTGTATAGTCATCAATGAACAACATAAAATACTTGTTACCTCCAAGAGATGTGGTACTCATTGGACCGCACACATCGGTATGAACCAGCTCCAAAGCTTTGTTTGCTCTCCAAACTCTGCCTTGAGGGAATGAGTTTCTATGGTGTTTTTCCATAGAACATCCTTCACAGATTCCATCCTTTTCTTCAATTTTTGGAAGCCCATATACTATTTCTTTTTCTTGCAATAATTTCATTCCATTAAAGTACAAGTGACCTAGCCTTTTGTGCTAGCCAGGATTCATCTTTCACTTGTGCTTTCATGACCACTTCTCCCCATAATTGAAGGTTAATGAGAAGCTTCTTCCTTTTTCCATCATTTCCTTTGCCATCAATTTGTTTCCTCCCTTTTTATCATAAATTGTGCAATAATTATTTTCAAAATAGACAGCATATCCATTTTCCACCAGCTGCCCAACACTCAATAAATTTGATCTAAATCTAGAACCAAAAATACATTATGGATGAACTGTGTACCTTCCTTTGTTTGGACAGGGATTGAGCCATTTCCAATTTCTCAAACAACGACACCATTTTCCATTTTGACTTCAGCCTTCACTTTGTCATCCACACTCGTAAAAATACTTTTATTTCAGACATATGATTGCTGCACCCGCTATCCAACAACCAAATATTGTGATTTTTCTCTTTGGCCATTTGACAGCTTGCAAAGAACATGCCTTAATCTCCTTTTTGTTCGGAGACTTTTGCTTGTTGTTAATTCTTGAATCTACAATCCTTCTCCTCATGACAAAACTTTTTGCAGTGGTTGCATTGTGGCTTTCCTTGAAACCAACAATCCTTGTTAACGTGGTAGCTTCTTTTGCAAATTCCACATTTTTGTTTGGAGTTGTTTCCTCGTTGATTTCTTCCTCCTCCACGACCTGATTTGCCTCCTTTTGATGATTCTCCTTGTGATTTTGTGAACACATTGAGCTTAGATTGTAAAGCATTCTCAATAGATTTTTCTGAGTGTCTTAACAACCTTTGCTCGTGTGCTTGTAGTGATGCCATCAACTCACAGATGTTCAACTTTGTGATGTCCTTTGTCTCCTCAATAATAGAGACTATGGGTTCATATTTTTCAATCAAACTTATCAAGATCTTTCCACAATTTTCTTATCTTCAACAGCTTCTCCATACAATATCATTTGATTTGCTATTTCAATAACTTTGGAGCAATATTCTTTTAAACTTTCTCCATCTTTCATCTTTCAAACTCACATCTTAAGTTTGAAGCTTGATGTTTCGTACACGTGTATCTCCTTGAAATTCCTCACGTAGAGCCTCCCAGACCTCATTTGATGTTGTCGTTCTCATGATTCCTGGAAAGATGGATTCACTCATTGCTTGTTGAATATAAGCAAGAGCTTTTGCATCTCTCCTTTTTGTCTCCTTTAGTGTTCTTGTTTCTGTATCTGTGAGTTCTTCTCCTTCTTCTGGTTCATTATAACCATTTTGAACCAGTTCCCACAGATCTTGTGGTTGAAAAACTGTTTTAGCTTTCAAGTACCAAAAATCATAATTTTCTCCATTGAACATAGGAATGGATAGTTGAGCCACTCCTTGTCCATTAGTTAAAGCCATTGTTTAGCTTTTCTTAACGCCCAACTTTTTAATCGAACGGGCTCTGATACTAAACTGTTGGTTTGAGGTAGGAGGAATAGTGATCAAAGAGGAAATCAAAGAGAGAATTTTTTTATATTTGTGAAGGATAATTTTCATTCACTTTTCTTAATTTCACTTGATTGGTTTGATGATACAAATGACTAGAATACATGGGGTATTTGTAGTAAAACTCTTACATGCATCTAGTCTACTTCTCATGTGGACATACTAATTATGTTCACATAAGTTCACACATCACATAAATAAGTTCATACGCTAGTACATGTATGTAACTACTAATCTAGTTCATGAACTAATCTGAACTAGTATAAATGTGAACATATGTGAACTAATGTGGACAAATGGGGACAAGACAATACATTAATTTTAACAAGCTGTATTACTTAAAATTCTCGACATACTTAGAAAGTTTAAAAATGTGTTGATGAAAAAGTGGCTGCTTACTTATCAAAGGCAATTCTTTTTCTTGTGATTATATGTATGTATGCATGTGAATGATGTATAATATGCATTCCAAATTAATCATCAGCAGACACACAATACTATGTCTTTCATTAGTTAACTATTCTACGATGTGATGATTCATCTTAGAAAGGTGTTCCATTTGTTTCGTATGTTTTATACCTAATTATTATTCAAAATGTCAGTGCAAGAAGTCATGATTTTAAGAAAGAAAAAAAGAAATTAATAAGCA
Organism: Nicotiana paniculata; assembly: GCA_005239505.1. Lineage (NCBI taxonomy): Eukaryota > Viridiplantae > Streptophyta > Magnoliopsida > Solanales > Solanaceae > Nicotiana > Nicotiana paniculata. The sequence goes on along the minus strand of ML325856.1, from coordinate 43,045 downwards.
GTTGATATGTCTGGCATACCTTGCGATTGATATGCCGGAAGCCAGAATGACCGACATGGAGTCTTCCATCTTCCTCTTGATTCTTATGAAAAGGAAGTATAACAAGATGTACCAACAGGTCCTCAGCAAGAATGCTTATATCTTGGTGCATATTATTGGTCGTTGAAAGTGCCATCATTCTTTGTAAGTTAATGCCTTCACAATCCTCACTTAAATAAGCATGAACATCTTTGCTAATTTTGTCTCTCATTTCAACCACTGCAGGATCAGTTACTGTCACAGCATCAACTCCAACTCCAAGTCCACGTCCTTGTGTTAATGTTGCTGCTATTTTATCAGTTAACTCAATCATATCAGTTAAGTAAACCCTTATTCCAGGATTTGCTGGCCCTCGAGAGATTTCCATGAAGTTAATTGCCGAGAAAATATTCTGAGGACTACGAATGCATAGTAGTATTCGAGGCTCATTCGTCGGATTAAGCCATTGAAGTGCCATTTTTTGTGTTGGTGAGCGTTTCCTTGCACGTTCAATAATTTTTGCGACCACCACAGGGGTGTATATTATGCTTAGGAAAGTTACAAACACCAAAACAATACTTGTTGACATACTTATGATATTCATCTGCATTCAAAGGCAATATTACGCAAATATGAACAAAAAAAGATCAGTATATATAATCTTGGTGATAACATATGCTTTGATGTATTGAGTTATTTTCATGCATGATTATCGAATTTTGTCCCGTAGAGCAATAAATTTAAAAGATTTTTTTTTCGGGTCATATTAAAGTAACTGAACTTGACACAATATAACAATAGTTGCTAAGCTTTATCCACTTTAATAGTAAAGTTGCAAAATTATATTTTGTCTAATTTAAGTAACTGTACTTTACCCACTATACAGTGAAGTCACACTGAAATTTTTCCAATATAATGTCAAAACCCACCAATCAAGGTGACTTTATGTTATAGAAGGTAAAATTTAACTGAGTCGGTTCCCTTTTTTTTGGAGAAAAATTCCGAGCCGGTAAGCAAGACAATGCAAGTCAACGTGGGCAAAAAGCTCTCGATGGCCATAGACCTCAATGGTTGGAGTGTGCAGGATCACTCCAGAAACTTTCTTCCTTTATATAAGGAATCCTCTTGGTTGGTCGAAGCTAGAAGACGACATTACGAGCTCAATATAACTCAAATTTCAAATCATTCACTTGCTTTAACTATGGATGTAGGAGCATCAACTCCATTCCTGTGGGCTTTTGAGGAGCAGGAGAAATTGTTGGAATTTTATGAAAGAGTCTCGGGAGCTAGGGTGCATGCCAGTTTCATACGACCAGGTGGAGTGACACAAGATCTACCTCTTGGCTTATGTATAGATATTGATTCATTCACACAACAATTTGCTTATCTACTGTTATAGTAAATAAAGTTTAATTATTTTTTGTGACAAAGAATAGTTTAAAGATTACTGAAATATAAAAAATAATTTGCAACTTTACTGTTATAATTGATAAAATTGTTCAATGGCAGTATGTGGAATCAATTCAGCAAGAATAATAATAATAATAATGAAGAAAAATATGTATGTTGAGGACTTACGCGGTAAGCATTAATAGCTAAGTAGACTTGAAAATGGCCCTTGATATTGAGTAGCAACCCAGTGGCAACTGATTCTGGCCAATGAAATCCTAACATCAACCCAGAAACCACAGAACCAAGTACTTTACCACCTGTCGCAATTAGGAAAGGAACGAATATTTTTGCCCATGTAGCAATCTTGCCAGCGTCAAATTCTGAAAGTTTAGCTTCTGTGCCAACCCAAAAGAAAAATAATGGATAGAATATGGTCCTAAAAATATAGTTAACTTTGCCAATCATCATTTTTGATATTCTCCCTTCTCTTGGCATAAAAAGCCCAACTAAGAATGCACTCAATACCTTGCTGAAACCAACAATAGGGGACATGCTACAAATTGAGATGATAAAAGCAAGTGCCACAACTAAATGTGACCCTTTCATTGGTTTTCCTTCAGGATTTTCATTGTTCACCCATTTCATAACTGAAGGAACTACCTTTGATGCTAACAGCGTTTGAAACACCAAAATCGCCACCATCTTTAACATCGTTTTCACACTTCGGTTCTGAAAGTTTTTATCCGGATCGAAAATGAGATATCCAATGGTGATTAATAATATCGAGACAACATCAGAATGTATTCCGGCTTCAACAATAAATCGACCTATGTCCGATTTTCCAATTTTGAGGTCAGTGATTAATCTAGTTAATAAGGGAGAATCTGTTCCAGCAAGAACGATTGCTAAACATGAACTGAATACAGCATTTGGTTGTTTAGAAATGTGCAGAAGTGGAGTCACGAGGCAAGCAAAGACAAATGTAGTTAGCACTCCAGAATATGCAACTTTTGCCTCTGGGAGTGTCAATTGGAGGAATATATTGGGATCGATTTCTAACCCTACAACAAACATGTGACACACCATAATTGCGTCCACAATATAATTCAAAGTTTGTTGTACTTCGTTGTCGTTTAAGAACCTGTCACGCACGAATTCAAGATTGCTAAGTAGCAACCCTACCTGCATAAAAAAATATTAGATGTCATTATTTTGGGATCAATCACAATTGGGAAATTAAAATAAGTAAAATCGGAGTCACATATATCATTAGGAAATTGTTTCAAAAGATATGCAAAAAGGGAGTATATCAAATGCTATTGTTTCATGGCGGCCACTGACTCAGCAAGTCGCATCACAGCTAAGGCCAGGGGATTTGACCGAGGGTTTCAAACACATTCAAGCAATTGATATCTACTTGAAAAATAGAAAGCTTAGATTCACCATGCTTACTTGCTGAAAGCAAAAATGAATTGACGGATCATGAATTCTATGACGTTTTCAAACCTCACTAATAAGCCAACCACTTTTCAGTTCATAGTGAATGAAAACTAGGCTGAAGAAAACATATCCCCTCCCTTTTATCCCCAACTTGATCGGCCATGTCATGCACTATTGTGTGTATGAGACAAGGGTCTGATACCATCCCCGTAAAAAAAGGGTGCTATCACCATTATAATCCCACTACTAGGGCCGAGTTGCTTAATCACAAGCATAAGAATGCAAACTATCATAAAATGTATCATAAGTTAACATTGTCGCATTTGCTTTTATTATGGATGCTTTTATTCTGTCACCCTTTATAAAAGGCCAAACTGACACGATAGGTATTGCGATGTGAAGAGAAATCGAAGAAACATGTATCGCAGGTGTAAAATCTGAGAAGTCTCAACATGAGCATTCTATCATAACGGGCATTCAAGAATCGGTACATGAAATTTTAATGTAACAATTACATGACATAGAAGATCAAACGGTTAGGGGGTAGAGAGAGTCTTACAATAGATTCTGCAATTATACGAGGTTGGGAAAGAGGGCGAAGCAGAAGGTGGACACAGTTGCACAAGAACATGGCTAAGAAGAAACCTAAGAGGTAAACGGACATAGATGCAATTCTAATGGTAATCTGATTCTGGCATTCCACTTTCGTGTCGTTCTTCTTTAAGAAATCCATTTCTTTCTTCTTATCCTTTTGCAGATAAAGTCTTCTAATCTCTGTTGGATTGAGTTCAATTAGTAGATCAATCACATTCTTTCCCAATTGACATACACATTCGCAGAAAGAGAACAATGAATGCAGAGCTACGTACTATATTGAAAAGAACATTCCTCGAGAGGCGGGGGTCCTCTTACTCCCCACTCTTAACTAATCACGTGGGTTAAGGTGGTTAATATGTCTCCTAATTACTAGTAAGTAGCAAATGCAACCATCCTATTTTCTTAATATATGCAAAAACCTTAACAACCTTTGGAATCATATTACTTGTGATTTCTTAATATATAGATGTCACGACAAAATAAGTCCTATGACAATTTCGTTATTAAATAGAGCTACTAACAAAGGTCATTAGATAGAGCTAAGCTTACTTGTTTTTCAATGTTAGTCCTAGATTATTGGTAGGATACATATGTGTTAGGTTTAGAATTTTTAATACTTTTCAATAATCAAAAGATCAAAGACTAATTGTTAAATATAAGTTTCAATGATAAAAAATAACATATTACTATTGGTGCAGGATCACGAGGGATAAAACAAAGGACTCAAGAAGCTCTATCTTTTAAGTACGGAAGAAATAAAAAAAAGAAGGAAAGATCCGTCAACGGAAAAAGTAAGGAAGGAGAATGATGGAAACTCCAGAAGCAAAGGAAAGAAAAAGTATCAATGATTAGAGACGAGAAAGGAAGAAGTAGCGAAATTCAGAATGATGAAATAATCAATGATTTGATAGCAGAATTGACGGAGGATATTATAGGAAGGTCCCAAATTAAAGGAAAACGAGGTTGCGAAGCTCTGCGCTGGATATTCCTCTAACAAAGGCAGACCGTTGAAGCCTGGTATCAAGGGATCCAACTTTGATTACTCAAATAGCAGAAAGATCTGCTTAGCGGAAGAAAAGTCGATCAAGGCCACAAGTCAAGAAAAATCAATGGAAACTTCACCTTATTCTTGGAAAGAATCAGTTTACGATTCTTTTCAAGGATCAACTCCCTTGGGTTTGTAATTTCTCAAGATTCACGTCAATCAAGAGTCAAGAAGGCCTCATGATGTATATATACATCTGTACCAGTCTTGAAGCAGGCATACTTTGAACGAACCACTATCACTCTTTTGTCCTACTCCAAATAGGCATTGTAGTTCTCTCTAGATCTGTCGTGTAATTAGCGAGAGAAGAAAAAGAGATAAACATTGGTGAGGTATTGTATCAAGAAGAGAGAAGTGGCATAGTGACTAAGCTGTTGGTGTAAAGCTACATCAGTTTCCTTGTAATTGACAAACTTCAAATACTGAAGGAGCGCACCCTTGCAACCCGAGGGGTTTGGACGTCCCTATTTACATTGAATTCGAACCAGTGTAAAAATCATGGTGTCTTTAATTCTTGCATTTTATTTCTGCTTTACTTTTATTCTCTTCTTATCTTCATTCGACTAATTGGTAAACTAGTCAACTACTTAGAATACAAAAAAGAAAAGATCAACAATTCACCCTCCCCCTCTTTACTTTCAATTGGTATCAGAGCATGTCTCACACTTTTTATCTTTTGCTTAACAGCTAGTGAAAAAAGATCATGTCAAACCAAGTTATAATTAGAGCACTCTTTCAAGAAGGGACATTGCGAGTAAGGCCACCATACTTCAATCGACAATATTTCTCCCATTGGAAAGTACGCATGGAAATTTACGAAAAATTCTATGATGTCAAAGTATGGTGTGTCATATAAAAGGGGAACTATCCACTGCCAGTAGTAACTCAACTACCCGTTGATCCTGAAGATATAGATGAATACACATATGAGAAAATGGTTGTCGTTCAAGTTAATGCTAAGGCACAAAACTTGCTCTATAATGATATAAATGGAGAAGAGTATGAGAAATTTTCAAGTTGTGATACTACCAAAGAAATGTGGTACAAACTGAAAGTTACTTATGAAGGAACCAACAAAGAGAAAGAAACTTGGATAAACATGTTTGTTTACCTTGAAAATGGTAATTACAATTATATTTGATTTTGTGATTTTAAAAATATGTGATCTATTTTAATATCAGTTGTTTAGGCAATAGTTTCGAAGTGAGAGGTAAGAAAATGAGATAAGAGTGAACGGTAGTGAGATTGCGCAAACCGAGCAGTTGAGAGACGGGGTCTCGAGCTTGGCCGAAATTGGCCTCGAGGTCAAGCTCGAGAGCTTGACAGAGGGTGTTCTAGGAGGATGCAACTATATTGAAGGCCTCGAAGATGACCTCTTTGTGATAAAAAACAAGTAATAAGTGAAGAGCAATTAATGAAAGCAACAAATGAAAGGCAATAAATCAATAGAACAATTGTATGAATTAGAGAGCAGAGAATGTTCTTGTTATTGTATTGAGTATCATGTGTCTTACAAAATGAAAAGGGTCCCCTTTTTATGAGAGGAGGAAAACCAACATAGTACATGTGCAATTAATACAAAGATAGACGGCTCGTACATCCATTAAATAACACGGTACGGGCTTGTACTATTTTGCGTACTTGGCCAACTTTAACCACATGCCTTTTGGGAATTTTTCGCTTTTCCATGATGGTCTTCGATTTACACCGCCTCGAGGTCGAGCGTGGAGAGTTCTTGACATGCCTCCTCGAGGTAAACCACTCGAACGACTTCGAGCCTTCTGAAGACGTGCTATGAAGCGCCGTGATATCATAAAATTGGGCTCTCCGATTTTAGCCGCATATAATGTTGGTTCATGATTATGAACTCTTCCAGATGAAAGAAGGAGAATCTGTTGAGAAAATATTTTCAAGATTTAGCAAAATCATTGGCAATCTGAAAGCCTTTGGTAAACCTTGTTGATACCCAACTTTTTCCTATATTATTTTCAAAAATGCATATATATTTTCAAAATAATGCATGAGCATCAATTAATATTTTTTCATAATTTTCTGTAATTTTAAAGTATTTTTATTTAATTTATTCCATCATTTTATTATCTAAATAATTACTAATGGCATCACAAATAATTTTATAATATTTTTATTGCTTAATTCTATCATTTTATATCTATACTAAGTTTTAATTATTTTATGCATAATCATATTTACATCTTCAGGTTATAATTGCAATAACTTTCCAATAATAACTCATGTGTGCATAATTACTTTACTTTTACACGAAAATAAATTTTTATATTTTATAATATTACATAATTATTTTAAATTATTTTCATACATAAATAGTTTCTTCATCATTTATTAGCTATTTTTATAAATTATTTTATTAAACTAAATGGATATTTAAAATATAGCCCCTTTCAATGAATTTTTCGGACCCAATTATTCAGCCCAACACCTAAAATGCCTAACCCAATTACCCAGCCCAATTATTAACCTAATACCCTGATCCAATAACCCATAACCCAATCAAGGGTCCAGGATTTATTTTCCTTTTTAATACACCAAACGACCTAAATCCTACCCATTTCCACAAATCCGCCGCCCTTGAAACCCCTCCCCTTCTCTCTTCTGTCTCACCCCCCTTTTAACCCTAGCCCTCCGTCACCATTATTCCCCTCGTTTCATGGTTTGCTTCTTCGATTTCAGGCCTTACCGGCCTCATCTCGCTACTGGTGTTGTGATTCTCATGCTACTTGAGGCTAGTCTCAAGAGATTCGAACCATATTTGGTTCAAACTTCTCATGTTCTCGACTAATCCGTCTGTATTCACCCATGTCTGTGAGTACTATCATTTTTTATTTTTATGGCTTCAAATCTCTGGTTCAAACTATATTTTCAACCTCTGTTTATTTTTTTGTATAAACCTAACTATTTCTGGCTAAATCAATTCAGATCCCTTTAGATCTGAAGTGTTTTGAGTTTGTTTGGTATTTTTCCTTTAAAATTTTTCTGTTTTTACTACTGTTGTCAACCGATCTCATTTTTTTCTAAAGCTAGGGTTTGGTTCTAAGAGATTTCTGCAAAAATGTCTTAACGTTTAAGTTTTCAACTCTGGTCTTCTTCTTTGCTTTTTCGAATGGTCTTACTGGAGTTTCATCTCTATGGCCTTAAAACTTAGGGTTTTCAATTATGTGACTCTTGATTATAGTGTTTTTCCCGTTTACCTAAGCTCTGGCAATTACTGTATTAATTGATTTATTTTCCTAATTAGGGTTTGAAATTGTGCTTTCCATTAAAATCGATATTTCCTTATTGGATTTTTACTTATTCTTTCCTTGTGTGTGATTAATAATTGATACTACTTGCTTATTTCCTTTACCGGCCTGATTTTTGGGCTTTGATTAATTGGGGCCGACTTATTATTGATCTCTGAACCTGCCTCTTACCTTATTTAGCCCTAATCTTGTTTGGTGATTTATCCCGTGAAAGATGTTCCTTAAATTAAGTTATACTTACTGTTAATTGATTCTCATTAACCCTAATTGATTGATTTTACATACCCTATCTTATTTAGTTTTACTCTACTATATGCTATAAAAGAATTTCATTATTCTGATTTTAACACACACGCTTATACGCACAAGCTCACGCTTACAGACTTACACTCACACTTACACACTCTCACACTTTCTTCACTTCACAACTTAAAAAGCTCTCTGTTTTTCCTCAAAAAACTCTCTTTGTGCTGCTACTCTGGTTTCTTCACTATTTAGCCGGCTGGAAGCCAAGGCTAAACTCGTTGGATCCAAACTGCCATTATATTCCTGTTTACTTTCTTCCTAACTGGTATGCCTTAACTCATGTTATCTTGTTCTGTTGCATGTGCTTATATGATTAGTTTATTTTAACCTTAGCATGCTTCTGTCTGATCTATGATTCCTGCTTACTTCTTTCTAAACTAGTATGCTTTAGTTCCTGCTACTCTGTCCTGTCCCATGTGTTTGTTTGGTTAGTTGTTTCAAAGTTCAGCATGTTTCTGCTTAATACATGCCTATATGATCCCACTTAATGATAATTAATCTTCAGTAATGTGAAACATTGTTTGATTCAGTTGTATGTTCCCTGTTCTAAACATGTTTAGATATTGCAAGCATGTGTGGTCAGTTCTGCCTGTTAATTATTGCTCATGTGACTACTTCAAGTACTGGTCTGAGTATTTAGTTTGAATAAACACTAATTTGCTTGAAGTTGGTGCTAAAATTGGATCCTGTCTACTCTGGTTGCACCATGTAGTTTGAATTTGTTTGCTCCTAAAAAAATAAAATAGTTTTCTAAAATTGTCCCACTACCCCTTATATACTATTTTCAAACTTCTACTCTTAGTTATCTAGGTTCTTACCACTCCCGATGTGAGCGCTGCCTAGGTTCCTTGAGACTCCTCCGAACTCTGACACATTGGGGGTGGTCTTCCAATCTTTTATGAACTTTTTTCTAAGTGAGGTTCTAGTGTGAGCATTGCCCGGGGTCCTTGAGGCCCTTGGGAACTTTGACACATTAGAAACCTAATTTTTTGTATCATGGATGGACCACATGTATACTTCAAAATAGCTTTGCTTGAAGGCCTGGTATCCAAGTTAATATTGGGCATGTTAAGGCTCCCTATAGTGTAATGATTTTTACTATGTAATTTATTCATTATTGGGCTGTAATAATGTAATAATCTCTGTAATAACAGATCTTGGTTATTAGTAAAAGTTGGGGGCGGGGGTTCTATATATCTTTGTTCAAGCTCGGGTATAAATCCTGCCTATAGGTCCATTGTGTTGATTCCTTGTGTGCATGCTACTATTTATTTAAATATCCTTCCCATGGTATTTCCTTCTTACTATTTATGATTCTGAATTTTCATATTCTTGGCATATTAGAGGCATTGCCTATAGGTCTTTTACAATTCTGCATTAGATTCCATGTTTGTAGGATCTACACATATTTCCAATCTCAATGTGCATTAGTGGTCATGTATATAGGATTCTATTTGTTTGAGCTAATAAACTTTCCTGGCAATTTGCTTTAAAAATTCTGCCCTAACGTGATTAATATATATCATGCCTATAGGAAAAAAAATCATTTTCAACTTAGATACCATGCCTACAGGAATAAAAGGACTCAGTTTCAAAACCTAGAAATCATGTCTATAAGATTTAAACTAATAGATATCATGCCTATAGGGTAAATCAGTTGTAAGTTTAGAAATCATGATTGTGATCAGTTTCAATACTTAGAAATCATGCCTGTAGGAGTTAACTAATTCTGCAAAAGTAGAAAACATGCCTATAGGATCTAAAGAAATAAAAACATGTATGTTAAAATCAGTAACTCGTTGTTACAGGTCTATAATTAACAGTTGTAGATGCCATGCCTATAGGATTCTATTCTGTTTATCACATAGGCAAACCTGTAGGTTTATTAAGAATTTTGGGCCTAGAACTGTGATCTCTTGCTGCTTGAAATTGCCCAGATTCAGAACTTAATCAAAATGAGTAGGCAAATTGATAGGTCCCGATGCTCGCCTTAAACAAACTGCTTCTCTACATTCTGTTTCTGCTCATCTAGATATCCTTCCTAGAGGATCCTAAATTAATGAAATTTGCTGATTGAACTGCGTGCCTTTGTTGACTATTTATGGAGTTTAACATGAGCCTTTAGTTGCTTTCCTGTGACAGTCCTATTTGAATTTTGTTTGTCGCCTAGATTTTTCTCATTTTTAGCAACCTAGGTCAGTCTAGAACCACCTTAAATAGAGTTCCTAAACACCTCCAGGGCCATAGGAAAGGGACGAGTAGTGCATACATAAAGCACGAGTTAGAAGCTACTAGAACGCTTAAGTAATAACTGAAAGATAGTAATAGGGCAATGAAGGAGATAATGACCTGTGCGCTAATACTATGTGTAGCACCCCACCTGGGGAAAGTTACCAAGTATTGCATGGAAATGATCCTATAGGCTAAAAAAACTTATGACCCCTTTATTTCCTGTTTTAAAATAATAGTTGTCAAAATTGATTTATTTTCCTTTAAAGACTAATTCGCTTAATTATGTTCGGCCAGGACCCACCGCTGTGGACCTCGAGGGGTGCCTAACACCTTCCCCTCAAGGTAATTTTGAGCCCTTACCCGATCTCTGGTGATGCAAACTTGTTTCATGAGTTAATTACTCTAGGTGCCCTAATGCACCTTAATCCGTTAGGTGGCGACTCTTCAAATCCCATATCCCATCCCAAAAGGAAGGGAGTTGTCTAAGAAGTGTCAAAACCTGATTTCGCGAGAAAAAGGGGGCACAACAAACCCTACTCAAGTGGTTATCAAGTTCGAAAAATTTGGAGGAGTTTGCCCATGGCAGACAAAAGTAGTTGCACTCGAATCCCATGATCTAAACAAATTTTCATATGATGAACTATGAGGATATCTTATAGCATTTGAGAAAACGCATCTCAAGAAAACAAATCAGGAAAAAAAGAAGAAAATAGTTGTCTTCAAAACTACAACTGAAGGACCTGAAGATGATATTGATGACGATCCAGAAGGTCTTGAAGATGAAATTGCCAAGAAGCATGAATGTATTGATGAGAAGATATAGAAATACAAAAAAGGGAAGGATGTCATCCAGACGAACTAGTCACTATAATGAACAAGACAAAAATTATGGGAAATTCTTTGAATGCGGAAGATATGGCCAGTTTCAAGCTGAATGCCCTTAAAAGAAAATTCTTAAAATGATTCAACAAACACAAATCCTTCGGAAGCTGGAGTGATGAAGACAACTCTAACATGAGGAAATAGCAAACCTGTGCTTCATGAGTATTTTGGAAAATGATATGAACAAGTATTCTGGCTGCCGGACTGATGAAGACACATCAGACGATGAAAGCAAAGAAGATACTGAAAATTATTTCATGGCACGAGGTGAAACAAGCAAGGTAAGATCCTATGAATGTGGTAGATGTAATGAGTTGTAGGATATTCTTGATACACCCTAAAGGAATCTCAAAAGATGTTGAATGAATTGAAAATACTCAATAGGGAAAAGAACGATGGGAAACTTAAACTTGAAGTATGTGAAATCGGAAGAGATATACTTCAAGATGAGGTTCAGAAATTGCAAACGCAACTGAATGGCATGCGCAAATCCACCAGTCACAGTTCTATCGAGTCTAACCAGGCGACTTCCAAGTCAACTGGAAAAAGGACCGGCTAGAACTGAGTCCACAAGTACTAACACAAGTGATAGATCAAAAACTGGATCAACCACTATGTGTCAATACTGTAACAAAGTTGGATATAAGTATTCGTTTTGTAGATTTCGTAAGTCTAATATTTCAGGATGGATTTGGAAATCCAAAAATAAACCTGATTCTTGTAGAACTAACCAGCAAGGACCCAAACAAGCTTGGATACCTAAAATAAGGTGATAATTCTATTTTGTAGGAACACCACATAAAGAGTCGCAAAGGAAAATGGTATTGAGATAGTGCATGTTCCAGTAACATGACAAGTGACAAAAATCTTTTCAAAGAAGTTACAAAAATAAATGGCGGAAGTGTCAAGTTTGGTGATGATTCAAAAGGAAAAATAGTTGGCACCGACACAGTTCCATTCTACAACAGTTGTGATATTACTGAAGTATACCTTGTATATGGATTCAACTATAATCTCTTGAGTATAAGTCGTCTATGTGATTCAGGATAGAAAGTCAAATTCAAGTAAATAGGATGTGCCAATGAAGATGAGTCAGGTAAAATAATACTTCATGGGAAAAGGTGTGGAAATGTTAATATTCTTGATGACATTGAAAATTTAGATAGCCATATCTGTTTAGCATCCATATATGATGATCCATGATTGTGGCATAAGAAACTTGTTCATGCAAGCATGTATCTAATTAAGGAACTCTCCAAGCATGATTTAGTTATTGGCCTTCCCAAACTCAATTTTTCTAGAAATCATGTATGTGATGCATGTCAGATTGGTAAACAAACTAGAAACTCTTTAAAAAACAAAGACATTGTGTATACGACCAATCCCTTACAATTTCTTCTTATGGACTTATTTGGACCCACTAAAACTGCTAGCATTGGAGATAAGCGATATGCTTTTGTTATTGTTGATGAATACTCACATTTTACATGGGTGATTTCCCTATCTGTGAGGCATCACGTTCGCGAGGGAGCCTTCACGTTTGCGTTAGAGGATTTTGGGAAGTTGAGTTTTGTGCTTCGCGAACGCGAGGCACTTTACACGTTCATGAAGAAGGGGAACCTTGGCAGAATATAAGATTTATAAATGAGGGTTAGAGTTATATTTCATAATTTGATTTTGGGAGCTCGGATTGAGGCGATTCTTGGATGGATTTTAAAGGAAGTGACCCCTGATAAGTGATTCTAACTCTGATTTGGTTAATATACATGAATCTATCATTGTTTTCACCAGTTAATCAGTGTTTGGGGTTGGAAAAATTATGATAAATTGTAGAAACTTCATAGGCTTTAATTTGAAGATTTGAAGGTCGTGTTTTGATTGGAATTGAGTAATTTTGGTATGGTTGGACTCGTGGTTGAATGGGTGTTTGGATTTTGTTAATTTTGTCGAATTCTGTGACGTGGGCTCAGGGTTAACTTTTTTAGTTGACTTTTTAACTTTTTTTAAAGAACTTAGCTTTGTCATATGGAAATTATTCCTAGAGCTTGTGTTGATTGTATCGGGTTGTTTATGGCAAAATTCGAGGCGCTCAGAGGCTGATTCACGAGGCAAGGGATTATTGGAATAGAGATTTGCACAGTTTGAGGTAAGTAACACTTATAAACTTGGTTTTGAGGGTACGAACCCGTGAAATACGTGTTATATGATTTGTGTTGAGATGACGCATATGCTAGGTGATGGGCGTGTGGGCGTGCACCGTAGAAACTGTAATTTGGTCGATTTCACGAGCTGTGTAGTCATCGATTCTTGCTGTTACTCTTGTCAAATCTATGTATTAGAGAATTTGAGTTGTGATTTATCTTAGAAATCATGTTTAGGCTATGTTCTAGTACTATTGGGACCCACAATTGTCGTTCTTTTGTTGTTGAGTTATTTGCTTAAATTGCAGTTATATAATCAGTCGGATTCATCATTGCATATCGTATCTCAATCTCTGTTACCACTTATTGTCACATCATGTATCATTATTTTCGCCTGATTGGCATGAGTGTTGTGAGCCCGATGGACTGGAGAGATTGGTGACTAAGTGAGGCCGAATTATTTGTGAGTGATATTGATGGGATCGAGCTGCGCGCCGCAACGGGTACTGTTGACTCATGATGTGAGCGGTCTACACAACGCAACATGTATGATTTATTCATGATGGGATCAGGTTACGCACCTCAATAGGTTTTATTAGCGCTTGAGTAGGATCTTCCCCTATGGAGTCTGGCATACCGGCAGTGAGTGTAGGTATCGTACAATGATGGGTGACTATGTGTGATGAGAGAGAATTGAGACAGTCAGATTGAGTACTCTAAGAGTGTGAGTATATGAGGTTTTTCATTGTATTACATCACATGTGACACGATATAGAGATGTAATATTCATCATATCAGTCATACTTGGCATATTTTATATGTATTGAGATTAATTGTTAAACATGGAAGCATGTCTACATTCATGTATTGTGTACCAACAGATTATGAGTATATCTAAGATATTATTATCATATTTCCTGTCAAAATTGTACTGTTTAAGAACCTGTATTTGGACTGTATTAGTTCAGCCTGTCACCGATTTCAGCCCAAGGTTAGTCTTGTTACTTATTGAGTACATTGGATCGGTTGTACTCATACTACACTCTGCACTTTGTTTGCAGATCCAGGTACTTCTGAGCATGGCGGTTGCTAGCTTTGGAGATTTATCTATCGTAGACTTTTGAGGTAGCTTCTTTGGCATCCGCAGGCCTTGATTCTCCTTCTTTAAGTTATTGTATTGTGGTATCTTTCTAGATAGTGTTGAGTATTCAGACTATGTTGTCAGTTAGATGCTCATGTACTCAGTGACACCCGAATTTTGGGGGATATTGTATTGAGTCGAGGTATTTTCTTATCAGTATTTTTGAGATTTTACTCTTACGTATTTTAGTCGCTTATTGCACTCTACTTGTGTTGAGCTTTAATTGGTAGGTTTTTGCACTTATTGGGTGTTTTATGCCTTTAAGAAATGATTCCAAGCTATATAGATGTTGTGGAGCTAATTTTAGCTATTTGAAGCTTTGAAGCATGAGTAAAAGCCCAAGGAATTAAGCCAGGATCGTATTCCGGGGTCGAGGACCAAGTCTGGACGTCCAAACGCAAGCAAAAAGCAGAACTCTAAGGAATTTGCACTAGCGCGACGCAGGGTGCGAGACGGAGTGCGATGCATCAGTGTATTTTTGCTGCCTGATAAACTGTTGAGCTCCCTGATGAATTATTGATCTCCTTGATAAACCCCACTAAATCCCCGCACGGCAGGTCGCCCCATGCGGTGCCCCTGTGTATTTGTTTACAGAGTAAATTTCCTATTTCGGCTAGGAAAGGGTGATTTTGTCTAGGCCCGACCCTACATGGTATAAATACATGGAAAAAGATTATTTACTGGACTTTTGAAATATTTTATACCTAAGGTGGCTAAGGAGGAGTTGGAAGAACACGAGCACAAGGAATTCATCATTCATTCCTCACTCATGATCCGAGTTTGGATCGTTTTATTTTTTCCTATACATTAAATATATTTTTGATGAATTTCTCCATATCTATGGAGTAGTTACCTTTAGGGTTTGATGGATTTGGTGTATTGATGATTATTTATGGATTATAACTCTAGTTTTATGTATTGAATCGTTTTGGATGATTTAATTGATGTATCTATATGCACTAGTTTATGTAATTGAGAGAGGCATAACTTGTAACATCTTTGCATTATATTGTGGGTCAAGTTCATTAATTATTCTTAGTAATCAAAAGAGGCTAGTTGAATCATTGATTAAACATATTTAGGAGGATAATCGAGAGAGGTTTTCCTAAAGACCAATCCACTGCGCATTATTGCATATATTCACGTGCTTAAATTTGTTCATCTCGTGAGGTTAAGACGTAATCGATAGAGGAGTTTTTGCTGAATGTTTGAACTGATAATTGAGTGAACTCGAAATACTCACTTGAATATTAGAAGTGAATAAGCTAGAGTTAGATCCCAAATAGTTATCTGCACACATCCTATCAAAACCCTATCTTCTCCCAATGATAACCTTATTTGCTCATTCTTTGTCCCAATAGTCATTAGTCAATAGCTTTAGATTCGTAGTTAATTTTAGTGATTAATTAGATAAATCTCAATTGTTCATCATCTTGGATAGCAATAAAGATAGAAACTACGAGAATACTTTTTAACTCCAATCCCTGTGGATACGATATTATATTATACTATATTTGATTAGCGAGCATAATTTAAGTGTGTGTTTTGCGCTCGTCACTAGGAGCCATCACGATATGTGAGATTTGGGTTGTGACAAAAAATAAGGTCTCTAAATCAAAATATGAAAAATGGGACAGAACCCTCAATTTTGAAATAATATATTTATTTACCTTGAAAATGGTTTTAACAATTATATTTGATTTGTGGTTCTAAAAATATGTGATTTATTCTAATACTAGTTACTAGGTAAGAGAACGCTAAGTGTAAGTAATAGAGAAAAGATAAGCAAACCAGTATGGTCACAAGGCTGGGGACCTCGAGCTCGGTAGTATCGGGCCTCGAGGGTAGCCTTCAGCAGTTGTTAATGAGCAATAAGTGAAGAAAAATAAAATAAATGCAATAAGAAGAGCCATAAATCTATAGAGTAATTGTTGAGCACGTTTAGGCAAGAAAAATAGAGAATGTTCTATTGTATTGAATATTCATGTGTCTTATAAAATGACAGGGGTCCTCTTTATATAGGAGGGGGGAATGCCAACATAGTACATGTCTCATCATGACAAGAAAATGCTATTGGTGCAGCTATATAATGGCTCAGTACGGACTTGTACAATTCTTGCAGACCTTGTGAGCTCTAATCACGTGCCCCTGAGAATTTCCCGCCTTTCCATGACAGTTATCGATTTTCATACTGCCTCGAGGTACGCTGTGATGAGTCCTCGATATGCTCTCTCGAGGGGAGTACTTCGGAGTCGAGCCTCAGACTGTGCTTTGAGCCTTTCGAAACCGGGCTTGGGATGTTATAGAGGCTTTAAGATCGGACTTCCCCGATTCTGGCCGTATACAGATAGTCCCCGCATTTCTTAGAGTGAATGATAAGAAACGATTTTGAATTCTTGATTCTTTGATATCTCTACCATGACGTCAGCCGGGTGAGGTCAATAACTGATGTGACAGAAAGGTTGCACAGAGCACGATTCTAGAAAAGCCCACGAACCGCTATTTGCCGCCCTTTCAACTTCTCCAACACTCTTAGAGAACCTCTATAAATATTCCAACCCTTCTTTTTTCAAATTTTTACCCTTTGCAACATCTTCAAATCCCCATTAACAAATTCTGCTTTCATCCTTTCTCTGCGTTCATCTCTTTGCCAGTTTTCTTCTTCTTATTTTGAAATTTTAACATAGTCATGGCCAAAACTTCTAAGACGGTCCCTAAAAAAAAAAGAGACCCTTTTGCTTCACGCTCGTCTAAGAGCAAAAAAGAAGTACCTCCTCGCATTGAGGAGTGCATCCCCGGGCCCTGCGACACATCATCCGACTTTAAGATTGAAAAACCTTCTTCGATAGTGGGCCGATGCGAGCCCATGTCTATATCAGTCTGGTGACTAATATTAAAAGAGTGAAGGTCGACTGCCGTTGGGAGGAGGCGGTGCAAGAGGAGATACCTTCATCTGAAGAAGATATAACCACCTACAAAGCTAGCTATCTCAGCATGTATACATATCCCTTCACCTTAGGTCCTGTGGACCCCTCTTCACCACCAATAGATCTAGTGATCCTCGATTTCTGCCGACAATATCGAGTGAAACTCGGCCATATTTACCCTTCTTTCTATATAATCATTTATATGATTAGATATTTCTCGAATATGGTCGAGGGGATGCCTTTCACCCTCGGCCACCTGATTAGGTTGTATAGCCCTCGTCTTTACCGTTGTGGCCTAATTAAGTTACAATATCGGGCCTAGAAGGTCTATTTTTCCAATATTGATGAGGACAAAGATAGATGGTGGATGAGCTGCTTTGACCGAGTGAAGACCTTGGACCTGATCCCCACAAAGAAGATGCCATTCCCCGAGGAGTGGAATATGAGTCGTAACTGTCGATTCATCGAATTATGCTTCGTTAATGGAATGTTTTTCTTTCCCTTCTGAACTTGTTATTTTCTAATGGTGCAACCGTTGAATGGTACCCTGTCGTCGTCAGAGACCTTCCAGGTTAGGTACGACAGTTAGATGCCATCTTCCCATATGCTAAGCGTGTTTGGCGTGACTTGGCCAAAACTCGATGGGAAGTAGAGAATCACGGTAAGTTTTTACCACCGCTGCTTTTGGCTGCCCTAGTAAAATCTTCCTTGTATACTTGATTTTTTTATGTTTATGCAAGCCTTGGAGAAAATGCTTTGATAAGTCGGCCTCCACCTGGTGAAGTGGAGACCCAAAAACCTGCCACAAGCAAAAAGAGAAAGAAGGAGACACCATCGGAGTCTATGAAGCCAAAGAGAGACAAGTATCGGGAGCCTAAGGCCGATACTACGGTCTTGACTTCGGCAACTGCTGAGAGCCTTCGTGCCAAAGATGAAGACGATGAAAATTGCCCCCTGGTACTTAGGGGAAACCAAAGCATCGATGTTTCGAGGGCTGCTGAACCAGAAATTGCTGCTAAGATCCCGCCTCGAGTTGAGTAGACTCTCGAGGGGATATAAATGAAGCCCCCGAGCCGATCATTCACCGTGATACATCCTGTGCCGATGAGCACTTTGTCGGCAAAGTCGGGGGACCCAGCTTCGAGATTCCTCGAAATCGAGAGAAGGCTCCGATCGAGGTTTATGACATAGGTGATTTTCCACCAAGTCCGTCGTTCTCCTCGGGGAAAATACGGGATGTCTAAAACAGGGGAACTCCCGATGTGGGGGCATCCCAAGGAGAGAATGACCTATTTGGAGATTATTTCACCGGCATTGAGGAGAAGACTAATCTTGATGCCTCACTTGTTCTCGCGGAGGCTGAGAAGGTCCAAAAGCAAGTAATTTTTTGATGTAGCGTTTGTGCTTTGGATTCTGATTCTTGTTTTTCTAACTCCTTCCCTTCGTGTTTTAGGTAGTGATGCTCTATGACCGGGCCTTTTCCAAGTTACGAGACGAGCTGACTCTTTGTGAGGAGGAGCTTGGGTGACTCAAGTCAGAGTCGAATGAGCTCAAGACTCTGTATGCCCGAAGGGAAGAGAAGCTGAATGACCTTCGAGGAAGCTCGGAGAAGGTGCTCCAAGATCAGTCTAACTTTGTCGAATAGGTAACTTATCCTTCGATGGTTTGTTTTCCATTTCACACCTAAGATTTCAACAATTTGACTTGGTTTTGCCGATCAAACAGAAGGACGACCTAACGGGGCAACTTCGGGAAGAGATTGTGGCCAAAAATGCCGAGATCCTTGAATTGAAGCGGAGCATGGACAACATGTCTTCGGAGAAGGATACTCATTTCGAGAAACTTCTCTCGTCTCAACATCTTCTTTAGGGTGCGCAAGGGGAGGTCCACAAATACATAGCGCTTCATGCCGAATTGGCTGTTGCTCTATCCGCATCCAAGTCCGAGGCTGACGAGCTAATATCTTCATACCGTGATGATGTTGCTACTGCAAATGCTCGGGCCAGGAGGATACCCGAAGAGGCCGAGCTCAGGCTGACTCGCGCCATTGGCTATGCTCGATTAGAAGCCCGAAGGCAAGCTTTCGAGGAAGTTCATGCCAACGGTTTTGATCTTTTTTCCGAGATCGAGGAAGCGAAAGCCTTAGAGGAAGAATCGACATCACTGATCTCTCCTGACTAGGGTTCTGCTAGTGGCTCGGAGAGCATGAAGATGAAGACTAGGCCCTTTTTCGTTCTATTCACTTCTTCTTTTGTGGTAAGGGATTTGTGTGGGAGTCTTGTAAATGTATTCATGTAAATATGCTTTTTGAAATACAAAGGATCTTCTTGTTTCATTCTTACTTTGCATTGATGCCTTCCATGTTCTGGTTTTTACTTCAAATCTCTCGAGATGGGGCTCGGCACAACAGAGACCCTTAAAATTGGGATGCTCTGGTTTCAATGGCTTTCCCTTCTTAGGACTTATTGGTAAGAAATCGATTCAACTTCTCTACCCTTTGAGATATTGCATGATGGCGTCATTGACTTGACCGCGAGGTGACCGTAGTAGCATGTCAGTACACTTCCCCAAAAATCATAACTGATTCGTCAGAGCTGATTGGCTATAAAAATCAATGAATAGTCTCCGCTCTCCTCTTATTATATACTTGTTTTCCCTTCCATAAGGATTTTATTGCTTTGTGCGAACATCTTCTCCTTAGATTTCTTTCCTTCTAGAAATTTTTCTGTCTTATCAATTTAAAGCTCTTGTCGAAGTTTTCATATCTCCCTTATTAAATTATGGCCACCATATCCAAATCCATTCACCAAAAATGGGTGAGTCCCACCTCAGAGTCGCGCCCAGCTGTTGGTACATTGCCGACGCTTAACGAACTAAACGACTTCATTTTGAAAAAGGA
This sequence comes from Nicotiana paniculata, assembly GCA_005239505.1. Taxonomy (NCBI): domain Eukaryota; kingdom Viridiplantae; phylum Streptophyta; class Magnoliopsida; order Solanales; family Solanaceae; genus Nicotiana; species Nicotiana paniculata. The sequence goes on along the minus strand of ML325856.1, from coordinate 22,747 downwards.
TTTTACGCTAGAGAGACCCCCCGACATTCCTGGCCGTCAAGAGCTCGCATCGAGGCACATTCGATAGATCGAGGAGAGAAATCTCGAGGCCGTCAGGAGAGAATGTGGATGGGGAGAAAGAGAAGTACTACAAATACCCTCTCGGGGAGAGGATATTACGACCCATGTAGAAGGGTTTCTGAATGTGTACACGTATCCCTTTATGTTAGGTCCCCTCAACCATCTCGTGCTCGGGTTTTGCCAAAAGTATGGAGTTACTTTGGCTCTGATCCATCCGTCTTTCTAGATGATCGTGTTGATGATGAGATTTTTTGCTGAAAAGGTCGAGCTAGAATTCACTCTCAGCCACCTTATTTGGTTGTATCGGCCTCTGCATCTCCGTGTCCTGATTACACTACGACACGGATCCACCAAGTCCCCCTTTTCTAGTGACGACGAGGATGAGGACCAAGGGTGGATGAGTCGATTTATTTGAGTGAGGACCATTGACATTATCCCTATGGAGTTCTTGTCGTTCCCTGAAGAATTGAATTTCAAACGCAAGTAATATGCTGTATTTTATCATTCTCGTTTTTGGGCGAACTTCATATGAACGCTCGTTTTCCTTTACCACAGCGGTCCCGTGGAGGCCATATGTGATCCCCGATCTCGCATACTGGGTCCATAAATTGGCAGCTTCTTCGATCTACGACAAATGGAAGGGCAGATGGGAGGCGAAACATCACGGTGTTTGCTATGCAGTTCCTCTCTTTAAGAATACTTTTCTTTATGTTCATCGATTTCTCTGCTGCAGGCATCGGCGAGTTTTCAGAAATGAGGCCGTCCCCTATAGGGTAGGAGGAAGAACCTTCAGCTCCGAAGACAAAGAAGTATAATAAAGGGAAAATATCCTCGAAGGACGAAGATATTCACAGCAAAGTAAAACCTGCCCGGAGCCGTGAGGAGGATGCAGCCATCAACGAAGATTTTATATTTGTTGGTCGATATTTGGATGGTAACGATGTTGAAGTGGACGGCCTTATGCCGATGGATCGAACCATGGGGCCTCTCGAGGCCATTAAGATCGTTGGACTCGAGGCCCCCAGCTTCGAGGGAGAGGCCCAAAAGGAGAGGGGGGCGAAGGCCCTAACTTGGCGGTAGTTTGTGATACATCGGAGGGTACTCCGAAGGGGACCTCAGGTGGTTTTCCTGAGGCTAAGAAAGCAGGAAATGACCCCTTCCAGGGTTGTTTTACCCGGGCCGCTGAGGCCGGACCGGTAGATGCAAACTCGACCTTTGAAGAGGCTCAGCGGCTCTGTTCTATGGTGAGTTTTCAGATGGCATTCTGACCTTTTTACTCCATACTTTCTTCTCTTTTTTAACTGGGTTTTCTTTTTCATAGTCCTTTGACAAACTTAAGGCTGAGCTTCTTCGATGTGAGGCCAAGTTTTGAAGGTCCTCGAATGGGGAGAGATCCCTTAGGCTTCTTTGTGACAAGAAGGAAAAAGAGCTGACACACCTTCGATCGGAGTTAAACCGATGTCGTAATTACGTGGAAGACCTCGAGAAACAGGTAAGTTCTGTTTTGAAGGACTTTGGGCTTCCTCTCCCATCTTGGGGGGCTAATATTTTGGTGTCTCAGTTGCAGCGAGAGACTGAGATGCTGGAATGCCTTCGGGGCGACGTCTACCAGGTCAATTCTGAGTGCAAAGAATTGAAGGCACAGATGGATGCCCTTGTTGCGGCTAGAAAAACTGCTTTGGCTAAAGTCCCTGCCCTTGAAATTCAACTCCACAATGCTCGAGAGAGAAACTCGATCAAGCGAGCATGATAGTTAAGCTTGAAACCGATCTCTTGAAGATGAAGGACGAAGTTGCGGAGGCTCGAGACGAAGCCGAAGGAGTCTGAATAAAGGCCGACAAGAAGAAAAACTTCTATCTAAAAGAAGCTACTGATGCTCGGATGAAGTTGAGGGAGGCTTCCGATCGAGAGAGAAGAAGCAATGAGTATGCCCGATGCAGATCCTGGAGGGAGACCCTCAAGGAGATTCATGATAAGGGCTTTGATCTCTCGGAGGAGATAGAGCAGGCTAAGTCTGACGAGATTAATGCCAAGTTCCTCCTTTCTACCAAAGATTAAGCCGATGTTGAAGATGAAGGGGAGGAAGCTGACGAGGATGCTAGTCCTGAGGGGGTTGATGAAGGCAAAGTCCCCGAGGGGGAAAAGACGAAATCCCATTTGATAACGATAGACTAGGTTTTCTTTCGGTAAAAGGCTCCCCGTGGGAGTGTTATAAATGTACCTTTGTAACACCATTTATATAAAGAGATATTTTGTCTTGTTTTTGATAAGCTTTCATCTTGACTTTGTATTTGCTTTTGTGGTTTGAATTTTGATGCTTGCCGTTGAGGTCTTATAAGCTTGATTTTGCTTATTCGAGGTCTTATGATTAGTCCCCGAGCGAGATGACCTTGGCCTTCACATAAAGGGTATGCCCTCTTAGGGGTTTTATAAGTTCGATATTATGGCCTTGGCCTTGATATCGGGGATATGCCCTTTTAAGGTTTTACAAATGTGGTGTTGCCTCATTGAGGTCTTACAAATTGGCCCTTAGGCTCTTTTAGATTGGGTCGATTTGACCTCTAATATGGCTGTAGTTTTCCCTCATTTTGGCTATAGACTTTTAAAGTTTTGTTTATGCCTTGGCATGTTTTGTGTTTGTCCGACTCTTCGATGACTCGAATAAGAACCTCGATTATAAGTCGATATGCGACGATAATTGAGTACTTTGTGAGGTTTTCTCAAAGGCTGATGTTTCGAAGCCTTTTTATTGAAGGATGATTTTTCCAAAGCCTTTTTATTGAAGGATGATTATTTCAAAGACTTTTTATTGAAGACTGATCGTTTCGAAGCCTTTTCATTTTTCAGATCTGATGTTATCGAAGGTTCTTTTTCTTATGCCGAGGGTATCCTGATTAATCGGTTCTTTTTGAAGTATTTTTGAAGTATTTGAAGGTCTTTAGTTTTATGGCGGCAGTCGAACGTCTTCGAGCCGCGTTAAATTTTGTCGTAGCCTTTTAATATGACCATAGTATTTATGTTCGGCCATAGCCTTTAGTCCCCGGGTGAGATGACCTCGGCGTCTATATCTAGGGTATGCATTTTTAGGGGTCTTACAAGTTCGAATATATAGCCTCGGACTTAATATCAGGGTATGCCTTTTTTCTAAGGTCTTACGATTTTGAGTAAGCCTTGTTGAGGTCTTATAAATTTGATGTTGCCTCATCGAGGGCTTACTAGATCGAAGTTGCCTTATTGAGGTCTTACGAATTCCATTTTTTGACGGCTCGATGAGCTGACTGTCGATGACAGTCCCCGAGTTTTTGAGGGTTTTTGGGCCCTGAGGCGTCTTACGTGAAAGTAGTAAACTTCTTTGAGGCACCAAGCGTTTTGATGAGCAAAGAGGCTTCTTTGATTACTTGATATGTGTGTACATGTATGGAGGCTCGATTATTCTACATGGACACGGTTCATTTGTCCATTTGGCCCAATACAACATTCTCCTATCGAGGACTTCTTAGGCATAACTTGATTCCTTCGAGAAGATAACCTCCGAGGGAATGCCCCAAGTATTCTAGGTTGATTAAAAAGAAACCTTGAATACTTATTGTGTGCTCCTTAGGTAGCATATGGATGTTGCCTCGTTAAAAACCTCGCCGGTAAAACCCGTTTGGGATAAAACTCGATCTCAGGGAAAAGAGTGCAACGCATGCTTTAAAACCCAAGGTCTTCGAGCTGGAGAGTGCTACGATTCCTCTTGATCGAACACCTGCAATGATTTAGTATGAAACATGAATGAAAAAAGGAGAATGTTATACCTTAGCGATGATAGCACTTGGGTGTTAATATGTACTTGTTTCTTGGCAATCGCTCGCCTTCCATGGCGTTAAGTTCGTAGGACCTTTTGCCTATTACTCCGAGGGCGCGGTACGACCCTTTATTCATTCATTCGGGTTTCAAGTGTTGAAGGTGACTTTTCTCAGGACTAAGTCTCTGGTTCCGAAACAGCGGAGGTTTGGGCCCTCGGTGGCCTTGATTCTTCTGCTCGACACCATGAGACTTTGAGAATTTATCTGAATTGATGCCAAGGGTTGAGCTTCATGTTGTACCTTCTGAGGATGTTAAACTCTACCTGCAAAGTAGTCAAATGGCCCCCTAGGTCTGAAGCTTAATCAAGCTCTTCGACTGTCGACTTCGTCACCCTTGATCAACTGCTTGTCTTTGGACTTCTCCGAGGTGGAAGGTGTCGGCGCCGGTGTCACGTCATGTAACGCAAACATCTCCTTTGCTGCATGCTTCTCTGCATACACCGTTTTTACACTGTCCTTTGTTGGGAACTTCATCATTTGATAAATAATTGATGGCACCACCCTCATAGTATGAATCCATGGCCTCCCGAGTAGGGCATTGTATCTCATGTCACCTTAGATGACATGGAACTTGGTATCCTGAATCTTATCGATTGGGAGGATGATTTCCCCCTTCGTTGTCTCATTCTCCATATTGAATTCGTTCAGGACTCGAGAGGTGGGCACGATTTGGGCGAGCAGCCCGAGCTGCTCCTTAACCCTCGACCTGATTATGTTGGCCGAGCTACCTAGATCCACGAGCACATGTTTAATTTGAAACTTATTTAAAAGGAAAGAAATTACCAGTGCATCATTATGAGGCTGAGATAAGGCCTCGATGTCTTCCTCGCTGAATGTGAGGGTATCCTCGGGTGTATAGTCCCAAGTCCGCCTTTCCCTCATGATGGATACTTTTGTTTGCTTGAACATGGGACCTTGTGGGAAGTCGACCCCTCCAATGATCATGTGAATGATATGCTGTGGCTTCTCTGGTTCATTTTTTCTGTTGGCATCTCTTTCTCGAAAATGATTTTTAACCCGGTCACCGAGGAACTCTCGAAGGTGCCCTTCGTTGAACAATCGGGCTACCTCATCTCGAAGTTGTCTGCAATCCTCGGTACTGTGCCCATGAGTGCCATGGTATTTGCACACTAAGTTGGGGTTCCTTCGGGAAGGATCTGATTGGATGGGATTGGGCCACCTGGTGTCTCCTATCTTGCCTATGGACAACACGATGCTTGAAGCGTCGACGTTAAAGTTGTACTCTGTCAATCGAGGTGCATCGTCCACTGGTCTCGAATGCCTATTGAACCATGCTTTTCTCACGAGTCCCCGGGAGCTTTGGCCTCGATCCATTCTTCGATCATTTCGAAGTATATTACTCCATGAAGCATTTCTTCGATCTTCCACATATGGTTGATATCTCTCCTTGCTCGGCCTCGACTCTCTTTTTGAATTTCTGGCTTCCTTAGCAAATAACCTACTTGGGTACACTGAACCCGAGGGGGATCCCAATTGGTTTTCCTCGACCCTTATTTTGGATTGGTACCTGTTGTGGACATCCACCCAAGTTACCACGGGCTATTCGATCAAATTTTGCTTCAGCTACTTCGAAGCTATTGAGCTTCATTCGTTCAAGCACTGAGTGAAGGCCTGCACAGCCCAGTCATCGGAGACTGGTGGTAATTCCATTCTCTCCATCTGAAAGCAAGATACGGACTCCCTTAACATCTCGTTCTACCTTTGTTTAATTTTAAAGACATCAGACTTTCTTGTAGAAACCTTGATGGAACCACCATGTGCCTTCACAAAAGAGTCTGCCAACATGGCAAACGAATCTACTGAGTTCGGGGGTAGGTTGTGATACCACATCATGGCCCCCTTCGACAGTGTTTCTCCAAATTTGTTCAGTAAGACGAACCTGATCTCGTCATCCTTCAAGTCATTCCCTTTTATACCACAAGTATACGTGGTAATATGCTAATTGGAGTCCGTGGTCCCGTTGTACTTCGGGATATCGGGCATCCTGAACTTCTTCAGAATAGGCTTCGGAGGTGCACCCGGGATCTGATCGACCCTCGAGTTATAAGTTTCCATTTTTTTCTCGTTAGCCTCTATCTTTTTGTCTCCTGATTCAATCCTTTGGCGAGGTCCTCGAGCATCTTCATAATAGCGGTATCTACTGCTGACCCATTGTTACTCGATCTTTTTGGTGCATGTTCGACTCGAGGAGCTGCTTCCTGTATGGCTGTGCTTGGAGTTTTCTGCTAGCTCTGTAGCTGAGCAATAGCCACTTGCTGCGCTTGTAATATCTCTAAAATGACTTGTAGGCTAACTTCTTTTTCTTCCCGAGCTGGAGTTCTCTGCGCTTCGTGTTGGTCACCTTCGCGCACATTTCCATTGGTATCTGAGCCTACATCGATATGCACATCATTACGTGAGGCCATATTGACGGGGAGTGGTGATGGTACTACCCCAGGATTTTGTGTTGGTACACCGGCGATTGGGGCCGCTGCACTGTTCTCTCCATGGGACTCAAGGCCATTGTTTTCACGTGCATTTGCTGATTTAGACATTTTGGACCTGAAATCAAATATTCTTGGACAAGAAAAAGTGTGAAAAATAACTTGTGTTTTCAGAAAACTAGCACCAAAACAATCACTATTATTTTTAACCCCACGGTGGGCGCCAAACTGTTTACCTTGAAAATGGTTTTAACAATTATATTTGATTTGTGGTTCTAAAGATATTTGATTTATTATAATACTAGTTGCTAGGTAAGAGAGCACTAAGTGTAAGTAATAGAGAAACGATAAGCAAACCAGTATGGTCACAAGGCTGGGGACCTCGAGCTCGGTAGTATAGGGCCTCAAGGATAGCCTTCGGTAGTTGTTAATGAGAAATAAGTGAAGAAAAATAAAAAAAATTCAATAAATGAAGAGCCATAAATCTATAGAGTAATTTTTGAGCACGTTTAGGCAAGAAAAGCAGAGAATGTTCTATTGTATTAAATATTCATGTGTGTTACAAAATGATAGGGGCCCCCTTTACATAGGAGGGGCAAATCCCAACATAGTATATGTCTCATCATGACAAGGAAATGCTACTGATACAGCTGTATAATGGTTCAGTACGGACTTGTACTATTCTTGCAAACCTTTTCAGCTCTAATCATATGCCCTTGGGAATTTTCCGCCTTTCCATGACGGTCATCGATTTTCATACCACCTCGAGGTACGCTGTGATGATTCCTCGATATATTCAATAATTATTCATAAATTGTATTATAAATAATTTCAAAATATTTCCCAGTCAATATATCATTTTTAATCCTATTAGGATTTAATTATTTCACAAATTAGCCAATTTGGCATTATTTGACCATAATTACAATAACTTTGCAACTATGGCCTAATTGTACATTTTATACCATTTAAATCAATAATTATTTCATTTAATTAATTACCTTAATTTCATTTATCTGGCATCAATTTCATTTTATATGATTACTAGCTATTTTTATTTAATTATTTATGTATTTTTAATGGGTGTTTAACAATTAGCCACATATATTTAAACTCTAGCCTAATCCTAACCCAGCCCATAAGTTTTTAACGACCCAATTCCATACCCAGGCCAAATCAATTCCATACCCGGCCCAACCACGGATCTATCTGAGCCGTTGATCAAATTAGATCAATGGCCCAGATCCTACCTACCATAATTAAACCTAGACCTACCCCCCTTCCGACCCCTCATTTCCGAATCTCTTATTCTCTCTCTATCTCTCTCTGGTTCTCTCTGATTCTCTCTAGAAGCTTCCCTTATCTCTCCACCTCCGATGGAGTTTGTTCGTCTTCTCCAGCTAGTTCCCTCGCGGGAAACTGTGATCTTTCACTGTCTCCTGGTTATTGCTTCACCTTACACTAGTCTAATGGCACCCTAAGGCCCTCAGGCGAGCCTGGAGTGGTTTATCTCCTACCTATGGTCCCTCATGCCATCTTCCGGCCTCCTCCGGCCATCTGAGTAAGAGCCATGACTTTTTCGGCTTACGCTGGCGACATCTTTAAGGTTTTTCTTGTTTTTTCAACTCTCTGAAACCCTAACCCCTGGTATTTCCACGATTCCTTTAGATTTGTCTTAGATATGTGAATATCATGAAGCTTTTTACATGTTTTCTTCAAAAACCTTCCTATTCTCTTAGATCTACACTAGATACGGGTTTATTACGAGTATTATTACATTTTTTTTTCTTAAAGGTTTTCCTTTTTTGAACAAGTTTTTCACTTAGGGTTTCTGAGACCTTTTCTTCAAACGATTTCTTGAAGTTTAAGTGATTTTTCTCATATGATTAAATGTTTCACTTTTAATCATGACTTATTTAGTTTTAACACTGTGCTGAGCATGTCTTTTCTTTCGATTTGTATGTGTGTCTGTTTCCCATGAGCAACCCCTGTTTCTTTGTGATTGTTGCTTCACTGTCCTATTGGGTATTTTATTTTGACGCTTCTTGCGTGTTCACCCTGCTTGAATCACTACTATCTTGAATCCCTGAATGATTATGAGTAGTACTGTACTGATTTTTCATACGATATCCTCTGTTGATTCTGCATGTTTCCTTAGATGCATGAGGCCATCCCTCAATTAACATCAATTTCGAATCCCTGATTTCTTATGAGATGTTCTTATTTCCAACTTTGTTTTCTTACCTTATTACATAATTGATTAACTGTTAATTGATTGCTATTTCCTTAAGTGATATTTTCTGAACCTAGCCTCAATTGTATGTTTGAATTAAGGGTGAAATTGTTTCCTTACATTTTTCAAGCATAAGAACTTTCCTTAATTATTATTTTTACCTACTAACCGTTTGAGTTTAACCCCTTCAATTAAGGGGTTCTTAATTTCCTAATATACATACACTATTCTTATATTCATGTAAGCTATATATGGTTCTTTCCTTATTTAATACTTACCATGTGAATGACTCCCTTGATTATAGATACTTGTGTTAATTGGGTACTGATTGATATTCAGTCCCACAATCACTGGTTAATTCTTGTTCTTTCCTTATTTTTCATCAAGTTTTAAAAACTATATATACTCTATTCATACACATACAGACACGAACAAATCTGTTAAAAAATCTCTCTCTCACAATTTAAAAGACTTTCTGCTCTCTTTTATGTGCTAATTACTACTACTCTGGGTTAGCCGGCTGCAAGCCAAGGCTAGCTATCGTGCATTCTCCTACTTTCCTGTTTGTGTTATTGCTTTCTTCACTTCACTGGTATGCTCTAATTTATATTTCAGTCTTCAAACTAACATCTTTCCTTTACTGTTGTGATTCAGCATGCTTCTAACTTGCTTACTTATTCTTCAGCATATACCTAGTGTCTTGAACTCCCCTCTGCATGTTTAAATTAGATTTTATTTGTTTATGACCAGCATGTTTCTATACACTTAACACCTACTTCTTACATGCCTATGACTGGTACATTAGTTTAACCATGGCCTTAGGTGTTAATCTGACCTAGCACTGTACACCCCCTGATCCACTAGACCCTTAGAAGTTTCCTGATTGCATGTCTGTGTGCTTATCTGCCTGCTGTACGTATGCCCTTACATGCTCTGTATTTGTCCCTAATACCATTACCCCTATTTGTGATTGTTGGACTATCCTTGGTCCTTGTGTGATGTTAAGCTCCCATTTCCTTCTTCAAAACTGTTTTTTTCTTACTCACTCTTTCTCAAAATTGTTCCTTGCTTAAATCCTTTTAAATAAAAGCACTCTCACACACACTCTTAGAAGTTTAAGTTCAGCCCCCTTCGTGTGAGCACTGCTTTGGGACCCCTTTGAGTACCCTCTAAACTCTAACACACAAGGCTGGCATTCCACACTGCACATGTTTAATTCTTTTGGCTATGTATGGGTGTGAGCACTGCCCAGGAGCCCTTGAGGTCCTTAGGGAACTCTGACACATCCGGATTATGAAAAGGCTATGCAATACAATAAGGCAGTGAGGTTTAGAAGATCTGAGCCTAATTGAAGGCTCCCTATAGAAGTAACTTCTTATTTTCCTTCGGTTGTGTAATTCATAAATCCTGGCCTGTAATAATTTGTGAATGACTCAGGGGATGGATAGTGAAAAGGGAGGGTTAGATATGTATGCATTAGCTATTAAATGGATAAAATCATGCTATTAGACTTTATTTTCTATCTGTGCAATAGAGATCATGTTTAGGCCCATATGTTCATATTCACGCATTAGAAATCATGTTTATTAGGTCTCATGCCCATTGTTTCAGCTTGTTCACTTTGGCTTAGAAAAATCCTGCTAATAAATGGTATCTTCTACTGTCATTTTCCACACTGCCATGTACGCTTATAAATCTTGTCCTAGGCTAAACAACATTAAAATAAATTATCACTCTCGCATCTTCTGAAACCACGATTAATACTGTAATTACTGAGCATTTAGAAATCATGCTTAGAATTCTGCATACACATCATTCTGCATCTCTATCTGTGCATTAGATATCATGTTGTAGGGCCCTAATCGCTCAACTACTTTTAGTCTAATTACTAAGGTATAAAAAGTATGACCACCCACTTAGTTTTTTAAAGAATAACTGCCAATGCTTCTGTGTTCTGAACAACCTAGAACAACATGTTTAGGTAATAACTTGCAACATTTTCTTTAATAATTCTGTTAATATACACTGTCCCCGCCTAGGCAAGCTTAGGTGACAAATTTTTCCAAAAATTAGAAATCTGTCTCTCCTGTGTGTGCTGCTTAACACTAATAGGTATTTCTTTTAAATCAGTAGACAAATTTATTAATAACATGTTTTCCTTGAGTTATAAAACAAGTCTGTCTCTCTGTTTATCCTCTGAATTCACCTAGATACCATGTCTTAGGATCTTAATTAATAATACTGCCTTTATTTGTGTTTGAGTCGTGCTAATTATATGCATTATCTGCGGAGGAAAAATCTTAACCTCCTATATGCTCCTATGTGTTTCCCACTGACTGCAGTCCTGTATGTTCCTTGCCTGTCGCCTTAGAATCTTACCCCCTTTAAACCTGAGGGTCTGCTTGGTACCTACCTTTTAGGATAGTAGTCCTAAACTCCTCCAGGACTGATAGGATGGGATCTATTACCAACATGCACTTTAATCACCTTTACGGGGTGGGAAGGGTAGAATACGGATATGATGACTGGTGCGCTAATACCACGGGTATCCCCTCTTCGAGGAGTGATTACCGGGTATTGCATTGATGTGATCCATATTATTATAAACCTAGGACACTTGTATACGATAGTTCGTAATTATCCCTACTATTTTTTTAAACACCTGTATGCTTAAGACTTAAATCCCCTTTTATTCGAGCTTTTACTTGTTATTTTCTATTTGTACAAATTCACGAAACCATTTGGCCGGGAACCACAGTTGTGGATCCTCAGGGGTGCCTAACACCTTACCCTTAGGATAATTACAAGACCTTACCAAAATCTCTGGTTAGCAACGTAGTTGTAATTGAATCCCTTAGGTGCCCTAACACACCGTTAAAATCGTTAGGTGGCGACTCTCCAAAATATGCAAATCCCCTTTCCCGAAAGGAAAGAGTTGTCCCAGCCAATGTCATGAACCCGGTCCTCTGCTAAGGAGGAGGAAGAAAAAGGGTGCGTGACAGCATGGCGAGTCTTCTGGGGATTATAGGCTTTTACCATTTCAAATTGTTTCGTGAATTTATGCCTTTATTTTAAACACGTCCACCCTTTCCCATTCCCTTTGCATGAAATTAATTATTTACTTCGATTATTTATTTCCACATGTAACTGACATGTCTCTTTGTTTCCTTTTGTAACTGCTATAAATCATTATTACCGTTTTACCGCTTTCTTTAACGTGCAAGTACGTGAAAACTTGTTTTAATACTTATTGCATAAATCATGCTCAACATTCATACTCCACTCGTGCCAAATAAAATACTATAGCAACACTTGATGAGTGGTTGCGCCCTTCCTATATTATCACCCCCTAAATTCGGAAAGGCTTATTAGAGGTAAAACTAGTCGATCAACGGTGCAGTCGACGGTTCCGTGCCTTTCCCCATTGAGTTGTCCGCTCGAGGGTACCAGTCTAAAACCCCATAGAAACCTTACACTGTTACACTATTGCATGAACCATGGCCAAACCTAGTCAAGCTAAAGTGTCATCCGCATGATAGCTTTTTAAGATAGCCTTATCCAAAATTCCGTCGGGTTTCCCTAAAACCCAAACGGACGCCCTCACGTTCTGGTCATTTATTTGGAGAAATAAATGCTTCCTGCTAATTATTGACGTTAAATAGTCGAGTCCGGTGGGGGTAACAGCCTAACCTATTTGTTTTGCAGAAAAAAATGAGGCACGAAGTCCCCAGATTCGACATGGTCTCCAACATCCACCCAAAATTCCTGAGTTGGTGGGAGGATCTACACTCTAGCGACAAAGCTATCGTCAGGAAACACTTGGGTAATCTACCATCTTTTCTGGAAATCCAGCCTAACAAAATGATAGTATAGGTTGTTACCCTGTTCTGGGATAGTGAAAAATCCGTGTTCCGCTTCGGGAACATCGAAATGGCACCGTTGATAGAAGAGATAAGAGGGTTGGCTAACCTAGTATGGGAAACTCGGGGGTTGCTGATGCCTTAGAACCGCACAGGCAGAAGCTTCCTCAAAATGATGGGTCTGAAAAAGGACGCGGAATTGGTATGCCTGGAGGATTCGTACATTCCTTTTGACTACTTGTACGAACGGTATGGCTACAGCAAATCATACCGTACCTACCATGACGAGTTTGCTATCACCTCTCTGGGCCACGTCCATCGCCGAGTGTTTGTATTTATGGTCTGATTTTTAGGATTGATCGTGTTCCCGATGAAGAAAAAAGGATCCATACCAGGCTAGCCATGGTAACTAAGACCATAATGGAAGGGTTAAATGGGCAATATTTAAGCATTGTGCCCATGATAGTTGCGGATATGTACCGGGCCTTAGGAAAATGTCAACAAGGAGCAAAACACTTCGAAGGTTGCAATTTGTTACTCGAACTTTGGCTCATAGAACATCTCCAAAAAGGGGAATATCGACAGGACATCCACCGCCGAATGTGAGATGACCACATTGCTTTCCATCACCGAAGCGAATGAACTATATCCCTGGCCTGTTCGCTCAACCTGAAGATGCTGAAGGATGGGTCGAGCTCTTTGATAACCTGACTGAAGAACAGGTTCAATGGATGTTTGAATGGTTTCCAACGGATGATTTCATCATTCGATCCAGAGACGCATCATTTCTGGTACTGATTGGTCTAAGGGGGACATACCCTTACGTCCCTCTTTGAGTTATGAGGCAGGCAGGAAGGAAGCAAGTCATCCCTAGGTCGAGAAGATGAGCCATTTCCGAGCCGACTTTCAAAATAATGACAGTCCTCACAAGTGCCAAGCTCAGAACTTATGGCACTGCAAGGTTATACTTGAGAAAGACACCATCGAGCCGGACAGGTATCATGCCGGTTATACTCATTTCTATCTTGGCTGGTTAGAAGAAGATTTGGGTGGTCAGAGAAAGCCAGGGTACGTCCGAGGTTACAGGGTTATAGATGAAAGGGCTGAAGCACAAGTTAAGTTCAACTAGTTGCGTAAAAGGATCCGGGAAAATGAGGATGATCCCCAAAAGATACATGAGTCCAACAAAAGACTAATCGAAGAATGGAAGGACATGGCTATTAGCGCCAACAAGAGGCTGGGGTATTTGGAACGAGGTATAATCGATTTGGAAGAAAAGTTCATCAAAAGGGTTGAGGATTGTCAAAAGGTTGAGGGAGCTGCAGGGGGATACTTAGCTAGAACTTATCTGCTGCTGGGACTTCGAGGGCTGGGAAAGCTGTTAGAAGAAAGCAGGAATGCTGAATCTGGGGAAGGTCCTTCTGGGACCAAGTAGATAGGAATGCCTTTTATTTTTCTATTAATGAAATAAGGCCAATGACCATTAGTGATTTTTATTTTTTCGTCTGTCGTTTCGGGATTTTTCTATTTTATTATCAATAAAATGAGGCATTTAGCATTTTAACTTCTCCAAATCAATTTGTCGCTAGGCCTGCCTCAGGCACAAAGAGGTCCCCAACTTAGGACACGCTTTCATTTCCGCATTATATGTTTAAATACTGCAATGCTCTTTTCATAATCCTCACTGAATTGGTTATCTTTTGTTTTTATTTTTTCTTACTCCCCTCCCCAAAGGTTAGTTCGTGCATTCTGGCATCATCATCCTATCGCACCAGATCCAAGGGCCCTCCACCTACTCCTCCCCTTAGTCCTCATAAGGGCAAAGACAAAGGCAAAATTAAGATGGAAGAGTCCAGCGGCATCAGAAAGGAGAATGTGATTGAAAGGGTAGAGGCCACTGATGGCCGAGGTATTCAGGTCCTGCATCAGAACATGTCGCCACTTGAAAAAAAGTTGCTAAAGTTTCAGGAAGAACTCGATCAAGTCTGAAATCTGGCCAACTTGTCATTTTCCCTCAACGTCCCTGACGTCAACCTTCCAAATGCTCAAAACCCCGCACCTCCAAAAATTTCCCAAGAAAGCAAAATCATCCCGCACCATTATCACACCACTCCCCCAAAGAACCAAACTCTCTCGACACAGTACAATACTTTCCATACCACAAATAACACCCCTCTACTCATCCCAGAACCTCAAAACCCCACAAAAGACCATTTCAACACCTATAACAATCCCATCTATGTGGAAACCATGACCCACTCCACTCCGCCTATCCCACTGGCATCCGAGTCTGATGAAAAGTATTTACTTATCAGGAACCTGGCCGAGGAGCTTAGGAAAGTAACTAGCCGAGTCATGGGTGTTGAAGAGACCAAGGGGAATGAAGGGCTGAACTATGAAGATCTTTGTATCCAACCTGATGTCGAACTGCCCGAGGGGTAGAAACCTCAAAATTTCAAAATGTTTGACGGTACTGGTGATTCGAGAGTCCATCTGAGGACCTATTGCGACAAATTGGTTGGCGTGGGAAAGGATGAAAGAATCCGCATGAAGCTGTTCATGAGGAGTTTGAAGGGAGATGCACTGTCTTGGTACATCAGCCAAGACCCCAAGAAATTGTCAAACTGGGTAAGCATGGCGTCTGATTTCATGGACAGGTTTAGATTCAACACAGAGAACGCACTAGATGTGTTCTACATTCAAAATTTGAAGAAGAACCCTACAGAAACCTTTCGCGAGTATGCTACTCGCTGGAGGTCCAAAACCGCCAAAGTCAGACCTACTCTAGAGGAAGAACAAATGAACAAGTTCTTTGTTCGGGCTCAGCACCCGCAGTTTTATGAACGGTTAATGATGGTTGAGGGCCACAAGTTCTCTAACATCATCAAATTGGGCGAGCGGATTGAAAAGGTATTAAAAGTGGTATGGTTACAAATTTTGAAGCCTTGCAAGACACTAACAAGGCTCTACAGTCCGGTGGTGTGTCTAAGAAGAGAGATGTGGGAGCTGTAATGGTTGCACAAAGAACCAAGTCCCCGCTCAAGTACCAAAGCTATCCGACACCTCTACTCACATATAATCCAAACCAAATTACCAAGCACCCTCACCAAATTACCAAGCTGCACCACAAAATTACCGAACTCCGCCACCTTCCTACCAAGCTCCACCACCCACATATCAACCTGCTTCGCCCAAATATCCACAACCCGCTCCTGTCTACCACACTTATAATTCCCAACCATCTTATTACCAATCCCCCTGCACGCCAAAACTTCCCTAGACCTCGTCCCAATTTTGATCGCCATCATCCAAAGCAATACACCACCATACCCGAGCCCATTGACCAGCTATATGAAAAACTCAAAGCTGCTGGTTATGTTAGACCTATCCCTGCTCCCACCCCTAAGAATCTTTCTCGGTGGGTTAACCCAAAAAATCCTGTGCATACCATTCCGGCATGAAGGGACACACCATCGAAGAATGTCCTTCCCTGAAGGCCAAAATACAAGCTCTCATTGACAACAAGATTATTATGGCAAAAGACCCCCTCCAAACGTTTGCGATAATCCTCTACCAGACCATAAGGGTAGAGGTATCTATATGATTGAAATAGAAGATGATTGGGATCTTGAGGGGTTGATCGGGTTGATCGTAGATGAAGATGACCCAAAGAAATCCGCAGTCACTCTCAAACTAATCATAGTCCAGATTCAGCCATCTGAGGCCGCTGAGGTGAATAGGTCTATACCATTTGAGTTTGAAGCAGCGCCATCGGCAAAGTCACCAGTGCCAATTGAAGTTGAGTTTGTATCTCCAGCAAATACACCAGTTTCGTTCGAGGTCGCAATCTTGCCACGCCAAACATGCATTCCGTTTGAAATAAAGATGGCTGCACCAATTTCGATGGCAATGTCAACCATGCCACCCTTCTATTCAAACGCCATTCCTTGGGACTACACAGCCGAGGCAAGAAGGAAAAGCAAGGTCAGGCCTGAGGAAGCTATCGCAGCACAGGGTATGACGAGAACTGGTAGGGTCTACACCCTTGAGCATCTGACTGAGTCAAGCAAGCAGGCCGCCAACCGACCTCCCCTTATCGAAACATGTCCCGATGACCTTTGGAGAAAGGTACAAGCTAAGGAGTATTCAGTCATCGACCATCTGAACAAGACACCGACATAAATATCCATCCTCTCTCTGCTGCAGAATTCTGAAACACAGAAATGCTTTGTTGAAAGTGTTGAGTGAAGCATACGTGCCAAACAACATCACTAGTGGGGAAATGGCCAATATGGCAGGTCAGGTACTGGAGAGTCATAAAATCACTTTTCATGAGGATGAGCTACCACCTGAAGGATTGGGGCACAACAAAGAACAACACATCACCGTGCAGTGTGAGGATCATTTCATCACAAGAATCTTGATCGATGGAGGTTCCAGTCTTAACATCTGTCCGTTGATAACACTCAAGAAATTGGGTAAAGGACTACATGAGATAAAGGATGGGGCGATCAATGTGAAAGCCTTCGACGGTTCTCAGAGGTCCACCATGGGGGAGATTAGTCTGTGTCTACAGATGGGACCAACTTGGTTCGGAGTGGATTTCCAAGTGATAGATGTTCCGGCATCTTACAACCTGTTGTTGGGACGACCCTGGATTCGTGCTTCTGGGGCCGTAGCATCAACACTACATCAGGCGGTAAAATTTGAGTGGAACCACCAAGAGGTGATTATTCATGGTGACGGTAGCAACCCCATTTATAGCCGTCAAACTATTCCGGTGATTGACGGGAAAAGGAAGATAGGAGGAGGAACTTACCACCATATTGAACGGGTCAATGCTATCGACAAAGACAAATGGTGGGATAACAAGATCGATAGAATCCTGAGCTGGCGAGGATATGAGCCAGGCAAAGGACTCGGTAAAAACCTCCAAAGGATCACGAAACCCATAAAGCTCAAGGAACATGGCATAACTTTTGGTCTGGGGTATGAGTAAACTTGACAGGAATTCAACGGTTGGTTGCCACCTTGGCGCGGTCCCTATTACCCTTTGGAGCAGCCGATACCTCATCTTGAGCAGACTTTCAAGCAGGTCGACATTATTTACGGTTCAGACGAGGAAGAAGCACTTGCAACAATGAGGAGTTTGTTCTTAGAGGATGAAGATATGGATTGCTGTGTTGTTCTCGAGGGGGAGGGGGAGGAAGGCCCTTCCATACAGACTGTAATCAAGAGGACATATCTCAAGAACTGGTCTATCAAGATGACCAAAGCCCGACGAGCCTCGGGGTAGCAAGGCTAAAATAAGCATTATTTACTGTTTTATTTACTAAATGATTTTCCTTTTCCTGCATTTTTAAATTTCTGCAATAAAGATCTTCAATGTTCAAAACAGCTATTCAATCCATCAAAGCATCTTCTAAATTTCTCTTACGAATCCGATATTTATTGCTATTTTTTTCTCTTATTACTTTATTTATACAGCGTTACTATTACTTGTCTTGATGAACCGATGACTGTGACATGCAATGAGACAACGTAGCAAACAAACATTGATTCAGATTAAGACGACTTACCTGACGAGATTGTAAAAGAAGTTGAGAACTTTGAGAACAGACCTAAGTTCAACCTGTATGAGACTGAAGTTATCAACCTGGGAGATTCAAAAACATCAAGAAGATATTAAGGAAGATGATAGAAAGGCACAAGCAGTGGCATGAAAAGTTATCATTCGCTTTATTGGGATACCGCACCACTTTCCGCACATCAACATGGGCAACTCCCTATATGCTAGTTTATGGTACAAAGGCTGTGATTCCTGCCGAAGTGGAGATTCCATCTCAAGAATTATATAGGAAGCTGAGCTCATCGATGCAGAGTGGGTAAGAAGTCGTTATGAGAAACTATCTGCATAGACGCAAAGAGAATGAATGTAGTATGCCATGGTCAACTATATCAGAACAGAATGGCCAGGGCCTTCAACAAGAAATTCAAGCCGAGACGATTCACACCAGGGAAACTGGTGTTAAAGAAAATCTTTCCACATCCATATGAATCCAAGGGGAATGTCTCTCCCAACTGGAAGGTCCGTACATAGTTTATAGAGTGTTGACAGGAGGAGCACTCATACTTGCAGAAATGGACGGAGAAGTTTGGCCGAAACCGATCAATTCAGATGCAGTCAAGCGCTACTATGTGTAATATTTATGCTTTCTAAGTGATGTAATTTGAACTACGCCTGACTTGATTCCCGTTTAAGAGGGAATACGTCTCACAATTTAATAAAAATCTATTTTCCCTCGCAATTGGAAACTGTGATAGAATTTTGAGGAGGACCCTCAAAATTTCGAAGCAAGTTCAGCCAGTCCCGGTGCGAGCAGCAGTAAGAGGCATCCACCCAGCAAACTGGGGAAGAATTTTTAGGAGGACCCTCAAAATTCCGCAGTGAAAAAGGTCGTAGTGTCTCGAACCGTGTCACGTCGTCGGTTCATCTAAAACTATTTTAGATTATGTATTAAACTTTTATAAAAATCATGCATATTTATTTTTTGAAACAGTTTGTTTAGCGAACGTTACCCCAATGATACAGACAGTATCATCATGATCAAGAAAGCGAGCCAAGCGCAACCAGCAGAAATGCGAACTAATCTTCCCCCTTTACAAAACTCACGATTTTTCTTTGGATGCAAGCAGAAATTGCAAAAGCCCCAAAACATATTATCCGCTCAAAGGACAAACATTATACCTCAAACTCATCGCACACGTCAACCTTTGTTATCAGCACAAACGATGCTTCATTATCACAATGCTCTACCACAATTTAACACCAGCTAAGAATTTCTGTTGTCCTTCCTTAAATATTGCATAAGGCTACCTTTATACCTTCTGAGACTAAATGATGTCTCCATCTGCATCCGTATATTGCATAAGGCTGCCTTTCTACCTTCCGAGACTAAACGTTGTCTCCATATGCATCCAGATATTGCATAAGGCTACCTTTCGGCCTTCCGAGACTAAACGCTGTCTCCATCTACATCCGCATATTGCATAAGGCTACCTTTCTGCCTTCCGAGACTAAACGCTGTCTCCATCTGCATCCACATATTGTATAAGGCTACCTTTCTGCCTTCCGAGACTAAACGCTGCCTCCCATTAACTTTTCAAAAGCAACCCTGTCTCTATCATTCGCTTCCTTTCGGGATAAGCTCTGCCCTTTTAAATTCGCAAGACTGAGCTCTGTCTTGTCAGCATCATGCTATTGCATCTTCATGGGCTGAAATATTGCCAATCTATCCAAAGGCATCATTGTTCGGAGGCACCATCTTCATAGCCCGAGAACACCATGTCATGGCCGGAGGATCTCTTTTATCATTTTGCATATCATTATCCAAAGGCGTCATTGTTCGGAGGCACCATCACCATGGCCCGGGAACATCATTTCATGGCCTGCGAATCCCTCATCAAAGCAATTCATGGCCCAGGACATCATGGTCTAAAGACGTCATCCTTAACCATCCAAAGACAACATTCATCGTCCAACGGGAATTTGCATCATGTTTAAATTATGCACAATATACGCGTGTATTGTTTATTTGCAAGTAATCCGGCAAGCAACAACCATCCAGGCGGAAGCAGTTCCGCTCCAGGTCTCCTAACCATCCCGTAAGTCGTTTGCTCATCTAACCCTGTACTTGGCATCAGTTCTTATAAAACTTCATCGGTATACTTCACCGATGACTCCGCAACTATGTACGGCCTGATTCATGTAAGACCAGGGATATGTAGGCAGCTCAGGAACCAGGGTGCGACCTGAACCTTTCAAGCTATTTCCACTCGGTCAAAAATTGGCCATCATATCTTTACCCGACAACTCTTCCATCCTTCCCGGGTAAAGAGGGGCAGTTGTTGATACCCAATTTATTCTCAAATTATTTTAAAATTTGTATATATACCTTCAAAATCGCTCTTTATAATAACTGGTATTTTTCCGAGATTTTTCATATTTTTATTAAATCCTTTTCAAATTTATTCAGCATTTTTTATATATAATAATTATTCATAAATTGTATTATAAAGAATTTCAAAATATTTCCCAGTTAATATATCATTTTTAATCCTATTAGGATTTAATTATTTCACAAATTATCCAATTTGGAATTATTTGACCATAATTACAATAACTTTGCAACTATGGCCTAATTGTACAGTTTATACCATTTAAATCAATAATTATTTCATTTTATATTTTTTATACTCATTAATTACCTTAATTTCATTTATCTTGCATCAATT
This sequence comes from Nicotiana paniculata, assembly GCA_005239505.1. Classification (NCBI taxonomy): domain Eukaryota; kingdom Viridiplantae; phylum Streptophyta; class Magnoliopsida; order Solanales; family Solanaceae; genus Nicotiana; species Nicotiana paniculata. Next base: position 2,007 of record ML325856.1, on the reverse strand, counting down.
TCATTTTATATGATTACTAGCTATTTTTATTTAATTATTTATCTATTTTTAATGGGTGTTTAACAATTAGCCACATATATTTAAATTCTAGCCTAATCCTAACCCAAACCATCAAATTTTAACGACCCAATTCCATACCCAGCCCAAATCAATTCCATACCCGGCCCAATACCAGATATATTTGAGCCGTTGATCAAATTAGATCAACGGCCCAGATCCCACCTACCATAATTGACCCTAGACCTACCCCCTTTCTGACCCCTCATTTCTCAATCTCTCATTCTCTCTCTATCTCTCTCTGGTTCTCTATGATTCTCTCTAGAACCTTCCCTTATCTCTCCACCTCCGATGGAGTTTGTTCGTCTTCTCCAGCTAGTTCCCTCGTCGGAAACTGTGATCTTTCACTGTCTCCTGGTTATTGTTTCACCCAACACCGGTCTAATAGCACCCTTAGGCCCTCACGCGAGCCTGGAGTGGTTCAGCTCCTACCTATGGTCCCTCATGCCATCTTCCGGCTTCCTCCGGCCATCTGAGTAAGAGCCATGGCTTTTCCGGCTAACGTTGGCGACATCTTTAAGGGTTTTCTTGTTTTTTCAACTCTCTGGAACCCTAACCCCTAGTATTTTTACGATTCCTTTAGATCTGTCTTAGATCTATGTATATCATGAAGATTTTTACATGTTATCTTCAAAAACCTTCCTATTCTCTTAGATCTACATTAGATCCGTGTTTATTACGAGTATTATTACATTTTTTTTCTTAAAGGTTTTCCATTTTTGAACAAGTTTTTCAGTTAGGGTTTCTGAGACCTTTTCTTCAAACGATTTCTTGAAGTTTAAGTGATTTTTCGCATATGCTTAAATGTTTATCACATTTAATCATGACTTATTTAGTTTTAACACTGTGCTGAGCATTTCTTTTCTTTCGATTTGTATGTGTGTCTGTTTCCCATGAGCAACCCCTGTTTCTTTGTGATTGTTGCTTCACTGTGCTATTGGGTATTTGATTCTGCTACTTCTTGCGTGTTCACCCTGCTTGAATCACTACTTTCTTGAATCCCTGAATGATTATGAGTAGTACTGTACTGATTTTTCATACGATTTTAATCCTCTGCTGATTCTGCATATTTCGTTAGATGCATGAGGCCATCCCTTAATTAGCATCAATTTCGAATCCCTGATTTATTATGAGATGTTCTTATTTCCAACTTTTGTTTCTTACCTTGTTACATAATTGATTAACTGTTAATTGATTGCTATTTCCTTAAGTGATATTTTCTGAACCTAGCCTCAATTGTATGTTTGAATTAAGGGTGAAACTATTTCCTTACATTTTACAAGAATAAGAACTTTCCTTAATTATTATTTTTACCTACTAGCCGTTTGAGTTTAACCCCTTCAATTAAGGAATTCCTAATTGCCTATTATACTTACACTGTTCTTATATTCCTGTAAGCTATATATGGTTCTTTCCTTATTTAATACTCACCGTGTGAATTACTCCCTTTATTATAGGGATACTTGTGTTAATTGGGTACTGATTAATATTCAGTCAAACAATCACTGGTTAATTTTGGTTCTTTCCTTATTTTTCATCAAGTTTTCAAAACTATATATACTTTATTCATACACACACAGACACGAACGAATCTGTTCAAAAAATCTCTCTCTCACAATTTAAAAGACTTTCTGCTGTCTCTTCTGTGCTAATTACTACTACTCTGGGTTAGCCGGCTGCAAGCCAAGGCTAGCTATCGTGCATTCTCCTACTTTCCTGTTTGTGTTATTGCTTTCTTCACTTCACTGGTATGTTCTAATTTATATTTCAGTCTTCAAACTAACATGTTTCCTTTACTGTTGTGATTCAGCATGCTTCTAACTTGCTTACTTATTCTTCAGCATATACCTAGGGTCCTGATCTCCCCTCCGCATGTTTAAATTAGGTTTTATTTGTTTATGACCAGCATGTTTCTATACACTTAGCACCTACTTCTTACATGCCTATGAC